>DVVJ01000151.1:0-18883 GCA_018234505.1 Junonia neildi neildi
ATCGTCTGAGCAGCTGGTCGTCGGCCCAGTACGGCGACAGGAACGGGTCGCGCGGTACGGAGAATATGAACTCGTCGGACGGACTGCGCGCTATCAACGCGTCGAGATTCGTTCGAACTGCTAATCTGTGGACAAAAATAAAATAATAAGATAGGCTTTATTTTGCTAAAATTAATTATGAATAGTTATTTTTCTATCTATTGGGAATAGGAATTTTTGGGTGAAGGTTTTGTTATATTATTATTTTTTTATACCGTTAATGTGTATAACGCGTAACGAATAATCTCACATTCATAACATGTATAATTTTTTATTAACACGTTAAATCTACATTTTATTGTGATATTTTTTATTGTGGCAACAAAGTACATACAACAATATCACCAAGAATAACAAAATACCAGTATCAGTATTCCGCTAGGTATATATTAAGAATATTTTACTAGGCTAGTACTCACTCTTCTTGTGATGGTCGTATATTATTCGAACCCGTGATATAGGCGAGCCGGGACGACATCGCACCCATTAGGCCGGTGGCCGCCTCGCTTATACTATGACAAGAATTTACAAACATATAAACAAAATATATACAAAACAATTTGTTATATAGTGGATATGACCCGATATACAATATCTATAGTACTGGTCAGAGCTAATTACATCTCGATTTGACATTTTTCTACCTTAAAAAGATGTCGACTTCGTCAATGAAGATATACATTCAGGGAAGTATTTGTAAGAGTATACCCTTCACCCTTTTTTGTTAATAACTACCTTATTTTGCATTTTATGGTAAAAAGTAATAAGAACAAAGATGTGGACAGTTGAATTTGCTACAAAAAATGTCCTGCCAATTTTTCTGTAGGATTGCTAGTTTAGTAGATAAAGAGCGAAAAATGCTTGCACCACTTTTTTAAAATAACGGCCGACATTTTCTAAATCTTTTCATAAAGTTCTGTCTCTGAGAAAAGCACACAGAGGCCAATAAATATAGCATTTCAATTGATTAACTAGTGGAACTCGACATAGATGCCGGATGTCATTAACACTGACCAGTACAATCGACTGCATATCAAAACATACCCATTATAAATGTTACACAGAGCAATTTAAACAACTACTAAGTGAATTAACAATTATTTTGCAATAAAAAAAAACTTTGAAACCGTGACGGATCATTTTTCTTAAGTATAAAATTTGACAAAAAACTTTTCATGCAAAATATAATTTTGTAAAAAATTTAGACAATAGGCAACTAAAATAAAAGAATATTGATATTTTTTTCTCAAACATTTTAACTTAGAAATATGGTAAAAGTTTTACATATTAGTTTAGTACTTCAGTAATGTGTATCGTAGTTGGAAGTAAAAAGTGGTGTTGTTTAAGGAAATTATGTTATAATAAGTTTTTATAAAATAGTTTATATAATTAATTCATAATGGGATATTGTAGATAACTTAAAGTAACAGTCCATATTCATAAGACTGTAATATTAAATTTTATTTCATGGACGATTCAAAGTTTTTCTGCTGTGTGTTGGTTTCACATTACTTCACTCTGAGCAATGTGGTAGGAAGTTTCATTGCTGAAAATTGTAAAGTATTTAAAACTCCTTGATATAGTCAAAGACTGACGCACCAACATAAAAAAGTTAAATTTACTAAATTATCGTAACTGACAGTAACAATGTAAAATGTATGTGTAACATAATTAAATTCGTAATTTATGTTCATCTTATTCGTAAATTTTATTCAGACCATTTGTAAACTTAGCACGACACATGCAAAAACACAACCACACACAAAAAACTCACAAACACATACGCACAAAACAAAAGAATTACTACACTACCCACTTACCGTGTTTTAATCCGTTTTTTATGCTCTCTGTGGTCCCCGTCTTGTATTAACGGCGGTTCACCTATCAAAGTACTCGAATTTTCCGATTCTGGTTCTCTAATGGAAATAAAATTTTTTCTAGGATCAATTTCTTTTATAAAAAACCGATCCCGAAAAGTCCGAGAAGTCCAAAAAATTGGGCCGAAATTTTTTGTTATAGCTATTTTTTATTTTTATGAAATTGTGTAATTTAAATGTGTGACACGAGATGTTCACGTCTGATTTCCATTGATTTATATAACAAAGCGTTGTAGTGTAGCGTGTATAAAATCTATATATCCATACAATATGTATGCAATTAGAGGGAAGGGTTTTAACTTTGTCACGGTGTTTGATAACGAGGTGTGCTAAGGTCAAGTTAAACGTGATGTTACGAAATACAAGATTTTACGTAATCGTATAAAAATTTATACGTAGTTGATCAAATGACATTTTATATTTAAATTATGGACCAAAAGATGGATTTTAAAATGTAAATGGTTTTGGACTTATTATAATAAATTTGATCGACAAGCATATTTTGGATATCCTATCCCTCCATAAAAAATAAAAATTGAGTATAATATGTTACATTGCGATTATAGCGATAGAGAAAGTTCACCTGCGGCATTGATGAAAATATTTAAATAACAAAAGCTACGTTGGAAAACGTACACGTGGCACGACCACTTTGGTAACATTATAACTTTAAAAATCATATTTGAAAATTAAAATTTGATGGTGCATTCTTCAATGCATTATAATAAATCAATGCATTGTCCATTGTAATAAACTAAAATGTATTTAAAAAAAAAAAATGTATATAAAAAATAATAAAAACTGAGTTCGTCGGACGCGGCTTTTGACTACGTATCCGGAATTAAAATGAAATCTTTTTAAATTGACACTGTTAAACGTGTCAATTTGTATGAATTAATAATAATTTGTTAATAAGCAAATACTCAAAGACAAAGACAAAACACTGCGATTTTAGTACCTAGCCATCAAAAACGAAAGAAACATAGAGGATGACATATACATTTTTAGCTATTTCAAGAGAAAATATTGAGTTATCATACTTGCGATAACATAATGCGTATTTGGACCAAAATATTTTAAAACTGTAAAAATTATCTAAATATTTTGGACTAAAATTGTTAACACAACACTATTTGCACCTATTCTAACACGTTATAATCAAACAGTGCAATCAAGATATACAATTATTTTCCCACAAAATTTTTTTCACGTCTCGTTAGTTATCCAAGTTAAGACACTACACCTAGCCACACGAAAACAAATATCTCAACATATATTCCTTTCTACATTTACTTGCGGTACCTTTGCGAACGTTGGTTCTTGTTAGGTTTAACGACGGGGAACCTCCTTCCCTCCGAGTCGGTATCGCTGTCGAAAACGTACCGCTCTAGGAAGTCTGATACGTACTGTTGAGACTTGTCCTCCGTCGGTGTTACACCTGAAGGGGAAATTATTATTATTAATTAGTTGAATATGTTTATTTGGTCGGATATTGTTATAGACAGACTTTGCGCTAGTAAAATGTGGTGGATAGATTATGGCAACAAATTTATTCGGATGTATTAAAAATATTTGGTCAGTTTCACTTGGGCAGTTAAAATAATGAATGGGCAGTTTTATAATACCTGGTCAGTTTTTTAATTAATCGGGTGGTAAAACATAAGCAGTAAATAATGTAGGTTGGTCAATAATTTAATTTCAAAACAGCAGTAAATTAATTAAGCAGGCAGTAAAATTCATTATTAATCCGGCTCCGAGCCGTTGCCCCTCGCCGCTATAACGCCGGCACTGCATCCATATAGCCTCTACTCAGTCTATTTTTCTTTTAAAGTCTATCATATTTTGTTTGGACATTGGTCATCCTACCCATAGTTAGTTAAATTAATATTTAGGCTCCACGCACACGTTAAGTTCGGTTTCGGTTTGTTCAACCGAGAAATCACTTTCAGTTTTGTTTTTACCGTACTGAAAATTTGCGACTTGTCAAACATTTTGTATGTAAAAGTAAATTTGTGTTTAAATTCATCTCGAGTTCGCCGGTGAAGAAAAACATCGTGAGGAAACCTGCATGTGCCGGAAGAAATTCTTACACATGTATATCCACCGATCCGCATTGGAGCAGCGTGGTGGATTAAGTTCCATACCTTCAACCCTAATAGGAGAAGAGGCCTATGCCCAGCTGTGGGATATGTACAGGCTGTGTTACGTTTACGTTTGTTACACGTAATTGAAGCGTTCCGAACCGAACCGAAAACGAACGTGTGCGTGGGATCTTAGGTAAAATGTTAGACTGTTTAGGTGTTTCTTAAGTCGTTATTTTATTTTATTGTAACTTGAATGTAAGTTACACACAAAGATTTATCATCAGCTATTAGCGATGAGCAGATTCCCTAACGGCGACTTGCAGAACTAGCGTAAGACACTGTCAAGTGTCAGATATTTTTTAAACATGGATTAAATATAGAATCAAAGCCACTAAATTAAAAACTTACTAACTAAATATCGAATCGAATTACTTTCCAGGTACTACAAAATAATCAATAACATGGCTTAAGTAAATTGTGAGTTATCAAAATAATATCAATACTCTTTTAGATTTCAATCTAATTTCAACCTCACGAAGATATAGTATTTTCGACTATTTTGAAAATGTTCAACAACGAAATCATATCACAGATTGTTTTAAAAACAATCAAATGATTAACTCAGGTTGTTTTCCACATATTTGTTCGAAAAGTATCTGTCAATTCTGTCTTATACTAGTTCCGCAAACCGCCACTAGGGAAATTTAATCGCCACCAATACTATCGATAGCATCTACCTATGGTTGTGTACAAACATTTTCGAAGTCGAAGTTTTTTAGTTTTTTATTTATTTTAAAATACCGATTGTGTATCGATTTTAATGTCGATATTATAATATCGAGCGGCAACACTAATAAAAAAACTAAGATTCCTTGAAATACCTAGATTCTAGATATCTACTAATTTAAATTGTGAATTTCTTTTTAAATCACCAAAAGTTAACATGTTATATTATTTCCTTGTAAAATATTAAAATCTTGACATATCTAGGTACTAATTATTATTTTAGTCATACGACTATTGAAAGTCAGCGGTTTCTTAAGAGTGCCACTCATATAAGAAAAAATACACGAATAGAACATTTTAATTAGGTATGCATTAACAAAGTCACGGTCGAAACTAATTGTCTACACATTTAATTAAAACAATTACAATAAAGCATGTTAAAAACGGGAAATATAATTTTATAAAATTAACAATAGACCTTTATCATTCATCACATCAAGGGAAAAAATGTAACATTAAATTCATGGAGAAATTATTGTTATTTCTATTAATTAGTTTGAATAAAATAATAAAAACGTTTAACCTTCTGTTTAAACTTAAAAGATTAGCGTAAAAGAATATTTACTATTTAAATAGGTATTTATTTTAAAATAATGCATAAAGTAAAACAGCGCAGGTATAAGTTATAGATCCAAGACGGTAATACAACTCGAGTATACGGTTACGGTAACGCAGTACAAGACAAAAAGTAAATAGAACAAACCCACCTTAATATTAATATTGCTTGTGGTGTGGGTAATGGGTAGAAATATTATTCATGCAAACGCTCATGCGCCCTTCTCTTTCAAGTCCATGTTATAAATAATAATATTAGTATATGTATGTGTTCAACATACATACGTACAATGTAGATGTTTACAATCCCACCCCCATCGCATTTAGTACGCGCTACGTAGGTACATATAGTATAGAAATGCATTCTGCGGCAGGTACTTGTAAACGAAAGGATGGAATCTAATAAAAAGAAGACTGTCTGAATCCATCTATTATATCTATTGTCTATGTGTGCGTGCGTCTGTACATGTTGTGAAAAGAGATTGAAGTACTTTTTACACACACTTCCCACCCGACAATTTATTATTAGGAAGGGGCCAAGTTGGGTTGAAATATATACAAACAAAAATAATTATTTTTTTTCATAAGCTATAAAAAATTAATGTGCACCACGCACACTAACCCAAAGTTGCAGTAGACACATTGATTCAAAATTTACAATTTAATTAAAAACACCTGTGCAACAAAAATCAATGCAGGTGTTTCATGTAAGAAGTCGAATAAATCCATCTACTATTTCAATATTAAATTATAAAATGACTAACATAACTTAACTTTGAACCTTTTCACTTGGAATGTTTGAACGTTAGTGTACAATTTATAAAGTTGTATATATTTAATTACGGTATAATAAAGCATGCGGGGGGGCGAGGCGGCGCGCCGCGCTCTCATATTCCGTATATTGATTGTGTGCGAGGGGGCCGGGGCAAGGAGGGGGCCACGGCGTGCCCCACTCTGTTTTTTACGACACGGCTTTCTGTGTAACATAATAAGTATTTAAAAATTTTGTGAAATGTTTCGGTGTTATTTGTGAAAAATTGGGAAGTCGGAAAAGTGAATACGAGGTGAGAAATTTTTAATGCGATGGTTTAATTCAAAATTTTCGTTTTGCCGAATATAATATAAATAAAATTTTATAGCTCTAAATTCCGTCGGCGGCGCGTACCTACAGTATTACACTGTCATACCGCGTACGTATAGTGTTTTTTACGGGCATCGTTCTAAAAATAAGTTGTAATAATTATAATTTTATGTAGCGGTCGCAGCAGAGACGGTTTTCTGTCGATTTTTTATTTTACGGACAGAAGTGAGTGATTTGTGTTTGATAGTGTTTGTGGTGGTGCAGATGCAGGGGCTCGTGAGCGACAAGACGTTCCACTTGAAGTGGAACAACCACCTGCAGAACCTCAGCCAGCTGTTCACGACCATCTACTCGTCGTCGGCGCTGGCAGACGTGACGCTCTCCTGCCGCGATGGGACTCTCAAGGCGCACAAGCTCGTCCTTTCAGCGTGTAGCCCCTACTTCGAACAGATATTCAAGTGAGTCCATTTATCATTGCTGCTTCCATTTGTTATAAATAAATAATGTGTAATTACGAAATGAATCGACTGCTATATTTTGTTTATTTCGTGTATAAATCGATTAAATTAGTGTAAAACTCTACAATTTAGTGAAAACACGAAAAGTAATAAAATAATTTATAACAATTTAGTTATATAAATGTAAATTTATAATAATAGTTTTATCTTATGATAAGAAAAAAATTAATGTCCACTTAATAATATCCAGATAATTTATTATTCAATTTATAAATGATTGCTGATAAAGTTGTTATTTAGTAAAATTATGTATAAATATGAGAATTTCTTTTGGTAGGGACAACCCATGTCAGCACCCCATTGTGATTCTAAAAGGGATACCCTTCTCGGAGATAAATCTCTTGGTCGAGTTCATGTACAAGGGTTCAGTGGATGTGCAAGAATTGGATCTTCAGTCGTTGATGCACACAGCTTCGGAGCTGGAAATCAGAGGGCTTGCTTACGAGGCCAGAGATAACGCTGCACAGCTTTTAAATGTTAATTTGGAGTACCCCGCCTATGGACAACAAAATGCAGCTACAGCAGCGACTGCAGCTACTTCAGCGACAGTTTCCACGTCACAGACATACCCTCAGGCTCGCACAGATGTCGAGAGGCTTAAACAGGTGAGTCACACTTTAAATTTTAACTATGTACCTAATTACAATTTTATTGAACATATCACTCGACATACAAGCAGTAATATGCACAAGATTTGTAGCTAAATATTGTATGCGTTTGAACAGTTGTTGAATTAAGTTGTTGAGTTGAACTAAGCAAGTTTATTAGATAACTCATTGAATGATATAACACAGTATCTAGAGGACAATCAACAGGTCTGGCATTAGAATTCAAGCCTAGAATACTTGTTCATACTTAGAACTGGTAATCAGGGCTTGTTCAAATAAAAATACTGAAGTTTACATATTGATGTTGTTTTAAAACATTGCAGTATTTATTATTAAATATCATATCATACTTTTATAAACATAAATAACTTTTTTGTACTTTCTAGAAAGAATATTGTTTACATTTCTTTTAAAAGTATGGTAATTAATGAATTATTTATTTTATCGCTTATAATATTTAAGTTATTTTCGAACAATTGGATTGAAAATAAAGTTAAACAGTATACCAATATTACATTAGTACTAAAAGTAATTATGGAAAATCTAATACATATTATACATAACAATTATTCACAACTTTTATAATTATTTCTAGTTCAAAATGGCTGCTAAAATTAGTACAACATTGTAATTTAACACCATGAGACATGAATATTCCACTTATAAATATAAAAAAAATGTTTTGCTTTTAAACAATTGGAAATTGTTGTACTTTCCTAAGTTTTAAATAGACAAATGAATTACAACATGAAAAATCAGCTCACAATCAGCTGCACAGTCGGTACTATAGGCGCATGTGTATTTAACAGAAAATAATTAATGTAGCATAGATGAGTTGTATTTAATTAGCATGATATACTGTTGCTTTCTATAAATAATGGTTGTATACACATTGCAAGATTTAATATCAAATAATTCATGCATATTTGCTTTAGATATGTTGTCAAAATGAACTTTACAACATTTAAAATATACAACTACATAAATTTATGAACTGGAAAATTTTCTTCAAGTATTAAATTTAAATTAAATGAAGGGAATATTAAGTGACATGGACAATTTAATTTTTTTGTGAATAATTAATTAGGCAAACAATACGATTTTAAACATATTTCCTTTAGCTAAAAAAAATCACAACAAACCATTTGACCCTAATTACGATACATGTACTTGATTAAATTACGTTCTTATAATTTGTAAAATAATTACAGTAATAGTAATTGGGTCTTCAAATGGTAATTTAATTTGATGTTTATCTGCTTAAATGAAATATCTTAATTTATTCAGATTTAAACCCGTCGTGTCATGACAGTGAACATTTATAAAAAAAAAGCATAAATAAAAAAAAAAGATACTTCCGCGCTTACTCGTGGGATTAAGATAAAAAAATCAAATGACGAAAATGTTACTAAAAATATTATTTTCTTCCTCTCAAAGTAAAATTTAAATATTATTTGAGAATTTGCAATTAGACTGAACTACACCTAATCAGTGCTTACTGTTCATTCGTTTTAAAATAGATTTAGGGAATGGTAATAATATAAACAATTAGTAAACACTATAAAGGACTTCACTACAACATTTCTTCACATTATTTTGCACTAAAATGCGCAGTTCTGTAGGTAAAATTGTGTTTCTTATGTTGCATTGGTTAATACAGTAAAAGATAAAGCGCTAAATAAAATCTCGGGTAATATTTATTAGTATACTAAAATGTGGTTTTTAACATTACAAATTGGTTTAGTAATCGAAAATATGCGGTAATTTTCCATTAATTTTTGGGCGAAATTAACTCGGTAAAACATGGTCTACTATGACTGAGAGTTATTAATAGTGTCGACCTATATAAGATTAATTACACGCGGTATATATTAAAACTGTAACAGGGCCGAGTAATTACATAAATTAATTTTTGGGGAGATTAATCGTATGGGATATCGACACGCGCCTAAAACATTAATATTTAAAGTTCTTTTTGTCCGTCTGCATCACAGGACGATTAACAATACGATATTAAGAAGACGAATAAAATAGAAAAAATTTAACCTAAGAAATTCGTTTTAATAATTCTATCCAATATCGAAACGAAATAAATCGAGAGCTTAGCAAGCCTCTTTATAAAATAATTCTTTGTTCAACAAAGAAAAAATATAGGGCTGATTCTGTCAGATTTGTTTTCTTTTTTTAGTTTATTTTGTTCTTTTACGGAGGAATGAAAAAGCCGGTCCTAGGTCGTGTCGTGATGCACATAAGCATATAATGCTATAAGCCATAGGGTTTACATTATCTCGGCTCTTCGATCTTGAAAGTCTTGAATTATTGGTAGGCTCCGTGATACAAAGGTTTTATATATTTTAAATTCTGTTGAACTATGCGATCATTATAACAATGTATTGAATTCTTTAATAATTAAAAATTGAATTGATTGTCACGGTCTTTCTAAATATATTCGTATGCAATGCATGTACATACGTTTGGAATTTTTAATAAAATGACGTGTTTCAATAACAACATTAATGAGCTTGAAAATATTTTCAATTATATTCTAACTATTGTTTCCTAAGCGAATTTAATTACGATAATTATTTTCTTAGCATTAAAAGAAATCGACTTTTTTCTCCCTCCTTATTTTCTATTCATTCGTAATGATATCAGATGTTTTCGTATTAATATTGCGTTGTTTTAAATGAAAATAAAACATTCATTGTTTAAGTCTGCTGTGGGTTGAATGGTAATGAATAATAAATAATATAATATTGCGCCACGTTTATATCACGTAGGTATTTTATGTTTATTTTACATTTAATAAGTTTTTATTAAATTGACGTCAAGACGGTAATTATTATTAAAAATGTTTTAAAATTAAATAACTAATAAGCGTGCTAGACAATGCTTTGACCTTAACAGGTAAAAAAAGTAAAAAAATCTTAAATGTCTGTGGTCGGAACGGTTGTTATTTAAAAGTAACATAAATAACTCCTCTGAAAGAAAATTAATGCATGAAAAATATAAAGTAGAGTCGCTTAAAGATTTAAATTAAAATTTATAATAAAAGTCGCATAAATCGTATGGAACATCATATTTTTTTTTATTTATGTGTCCATTTTTTTAATTAACAGTATTTATATGCGTAGGTGATTTGTTACTTATCGCTGAATTTATCATAAAATAAACATGACGTTGGAAATGTCGGTATAATCTTTTTTTTTGTACTTTCTACTGAACATTCGAGAATAATGTGTTTAGATATTTTTTGCATTTTATTTTTTTAATTACCTACTATATTTTTAATTGAAATAGCAGATGTTTACGTGCGTCGTCATTTTTCATCTATGTATATTAAGATTAATTTAAGTCTTACGCGTGATTGCTAAATTGAATGAAATGACGTAATGGGCAATGAGTCATTTTTCTCGAAACTGAATACTTTACTTGTTATATTTTTAGTATATTCATTTCTTTACACGTAAAATTATATGAAGGTGTATAATTTTCCGCTATATACTGTTATACAAAATTATAATAAAAAAATATTGACGACACACTATTGCTTAAATATACAGCCAAACCAGTTTTATAAAAAAAGCGTAAGGTCCACATTTTTTTCGCATTTTTATGTTAAAAAGGTCAAAAGATTTAAATAAAAAAAGTTGATTTATCGATTTTATTGAATATTGACGTGCAATAAATAAAATTAATAAATCGTATAAAAAATCGATGTACATCAATAGGCATACGGCGTAACATATTTTTTTAATACGGCAAATGTTTTGTTCATCTTATGTAAACATCTGCGGAAACAATTACGTACAATAGTTGAATTTGCATTAACGAAGTTTAATAATGACGGGAAGTATTACTCATTTATTTAATTTTACACTCGCAATACTAATGTTACGGCCGGCATTATCAGGCAGATTATAATCTACGCACAAAAACGCGCGAAAAATACCATTTGCGCAAAATGTATTATATTTTATATGATGTAATTTAAATTTACATATAAGAAATATATATAAAAAACCTAGCTACGCCTCAAATATGAATAATTTATTGAAAATTAATCGCACTCGTAAATCTTTGAGCTATTTCGTTCCTTCTTTTGAGTAATACGTACTTATATACCTATTTATAACTGTTATAATTAATTTATTCTGAAAACACGTATTGTTATTCCAATTAGGTTTTATACAAATACGACATTAGTGCTATAGTAATCCATCATCTTAATCTTAATACACATGTAAATAAATGGTAGAACAGAAAACTCAGAAAAGGCACAATTTTTTGACATCTACTCTAATATGAAGAGGTAAAATTAATGTGTAGGCAGTAATTGCAGTAACTACAAGGCCGATTTTAATTTTTTTTTCACTTATCCGGAAAAGTATTGGTAGATTTATATATTGTAGTATGTTTATAAAACATATTTTTTATTTTATGAATTGTACCTAAATCATTATATTTAAAATCTATTTAAAATTTTTCAGTAAATAAATGGAATATTTTGAGGTATCCGAACATATTTTGAAATATGAAGTGACTAATATTTGAAGTATGTATTATTTTCTGCAAAATTGAGTGACGTGTTTATATAAATAAAATATTTGTTTTCTTGAAATCAGTTTTTGCGATTTCAATGGAATATCCTTGAAATATTTCCTTTATACTTAATAATATTTTTTTGGATGATACGTCTATATAAATACATGTCACCTCTATTACAATTACTCATAATTTGTAACAAAATTTTTTTAGTAATGTCCCTTAACGATTTTCTTTAATATAGAAAATTTTAAAAAATACGATTGAATACAAACGAGCAAGCGTCCCCCCCCCTGTTGATTCACCCGATGTGTTCACCTGGAGTGATCACCGATGCTCTCAGTCACTAGGAGAGCCATTAATGTATTTCCACTATAAAAGGAATACGAGATGAAGGGAATAGGAAGTAAGGCGAATAATGGGGAAGAGGATTAGGCTTCCAGTTCTCACACTCCCCAAACGACAAACAGTTATACTTGTTAGCTACGAGCAATCTCTTGCGGCTTCACACGGCCTAAACAAAGATTATAAACAGATATACTCGTATGTCCTTAAAATATGGACTGTATTTATCAGGAATAAGTGGCATTCTAATGGTGAAAGAATTTTTTAATAACAGTATAGAGTTATAGACTTCACGGCTACTTTCTGAGAGTGCTACTATCTCTTGAAAAAAATAATAGCCCGTATGCGAGCAATCATTGGGCTACAACTTCACATTGTTTCGGGATACATTCTTCCTTCGTGTCTATTTAATATTCACCCCTGGTATATAATATATCACCTAGAGACTACCTGTCAACTAGTTTTAATAAATGAGGTGTCGTTAGTTTCGACGAAGTGTCTCGAGTGTCAGACTATTTGTAGTTACCAGAAATACTGTACGTAAGGTTTGTTGTACTTTGAAATCGATTATTCCGTTTTGGTTTTTATTTAATATAATTATTTTTTCAAAGAAATTTACTGTAGACTTCAATCAAAAAAATTATCACGTCAACTACATGTACCTATTGCAATAATTTGTTATCAATTTTCTAAATGATTGCCCATTTAAACCGATTGTACACAACACTCTTTAAAAAACCCTTGTCAATCTACTCATTGAACTGAGAACCTCCTGGTTCCTCCTCCTTCTTGGAGTTGGTTAGAAATGAGAACTTTAATGGCATTTCGCTCTGTTACCAACAGAAAAAGAGTCTTTGAGCGAAGTATGAAAATTGCACTATTTATTGAAGTGTACTAAGTAAAGTGGGGAACACTGATGCACTTGACCGGTTTTACTTTATGGCTCTTTTAATGATTTTAACGTGAGTTCGTTCATAAAATTAAAGCAAAGGCCATTATAAAAGTTACATTACTAAGCGCTAGTTTGTCGTGAGCGAACCACACATCTGCCATCTAATTTCTAGTCGTGACAATTGTTTTAACGCTAATGTTAATTTGTCCTTCCTTCTATTAAAGAGCACGTTTATTTAATTACAAAAAAACAGCTATAAAATAAAACTACATATTTAAAACTGCGACTACCCGTCACCATAATACCTAAGTAAAGTAACAGCCTGTACATATCCCACTGCTGGGCATAGGCCTTTTCTCCTATTAGGGAGAAGATTGTGGAGCTTGATCCACCATGTTGCTCCATTGCGGGTTGGTGACAAGTGACAGAATTTCTTCCGGCACATGCAGGTTTCCTAACAATTTTTTTCTTCACCGCCGACCTCGAGATGAATTTAAACACAAATTCAGTTCGTAATCCAGCGGTGCTAGACAGGGTTTGAATCCTTTACCTTTGGTATAGATCCACTTGTTCGCACCACTCGGCCATCTCGTCTCACACTCCCGTCACCACAATAGTTACAAGATTTTCGAATGCTGAAAGCTTCAAAGAAATTTGATTAAAATTAAAAATCGTCAAAAATCTAAAAAAAAACTATTTTTGCCGTAATGCCAGATGTTAATGATTTTCCATTAACAATGTTGATAAACAAAATTGATAAAAAAATATGAAATACATAACAATCATGTATCGAATTGAGATTAATATAATAAGTAAAAATTGTAAATACATATTTAATTGATAGTAAGAAAGTAAACAAGTCAAGGGGCTATCGTCAATATTTTTTTTAATACAAATAAAAATTATAATTAGTGTTCTTCTAGATATTTATGTTAAAAATCTGATTGCGCAGTTAATACATAGAAAAACCTACACAGTTGTTTTTAAGTAGTACAAAAGAATTCCATCTTTGATGTTTGTTAAAAATATAAATACAACGGATAGCTGTCATTTCTAAGAATATTTGATTATTTCAAATGTTTGATCATTACGTAGATTACGTACGTATAGAACGTTAATTTTCGTAAAATTAACGTTAAAGTAGATAATCTGAACAATGATTTTGTAGACAAAAAAAACAGATGTTTTTTTTTTGGTGAAGTTATTTTCTTGGCTTTTTTGCATTTTCTTCAAATTTAGCGTCTTCTTATTGAAATTTAAAATGTATTAAAAGACTAGAAGATTTCATATTTTACCAAGATTAAAGTTCGATGTGATTTATGTTGTATCAATAATAAAATCATTTTTCTTTAATTTGCGAAAAAACTAACATAAATCTGTCTCGTATCAATTTGATTGTTGTAGAGGCTACATCTCCTGAGGATGCTCCGGTGTTTCGTGGATTATAGTACGATAATTTTATTATCAGGTACCTAGTTATTATTGTATTCCGCAAAGACAATTGTGGCCCTTACTAACTCTTCAAGACGATGGAGAGACCCATATTAGGTATAGACACTAAAATATAGAAACAAAAGCTCCCGATCAGGATCAAAGCCCCAACAAATCTTAAAGGGATACAAATGTGTTCACTATCAAATAAATTTTTATCCATTTACTATATTCGTTTCCTTTATTCATGCAATAATAATGCCAAGAAAAGAAGGCAACGAAAATATTTCTAATTTTCATAAATTAACTTATATGATGTTTTTATTATTTTTAGTTCGTGTTTTTAATAAACCTATAAACTTGAAGCATTAAAGGCACCCAAAGCGAACATAATACCGAATTTATATTTTTTATAATACGAAATTTTAAATTAAATATTTCGTTGTAAACGTTTTATGATTTTTCGTACGTATGTTTTATAGCCGTATTATCAAATTGAAAATATTAAACATTATTTAAATTCAAGATAAATATTGAATTTCTGATAACTTTGGGATATAAAAATAAAATTTTTTATATCACCTACGTGATAAGTTATTTATATTATATTTATCACGAATGTTTTAAGTGGAAAATTTTCGTATTACTATAATAAGAAAAAAAATATCAAGATTGATATTTAAAATTATTTAATACAAATAAAATAAAACCAAAGGCCTGGTCTAAAATTCTATAATTTATTATGAGTCACGATGTATTCAGTCCTTAGCTTTTTAATTTAAATGAAAAAGTTGTTTGTTTTTTTTTTTTACAAAAAATTTCTTGCGCATCTAATTGGCTCAAACAGGATAAAATCTATTTTACATTAGGTACTGTCTAAGGCTATCCGGTTTTTTGTTAACTATACATAAATTTATAAATAAATAATTATTTAAACCTAACACAGTACAGAATAAATGATCATTAACATAAAAATATATCTAAGTTAATCAACAAGCTATCAATAAAACACCCCGTAGACTACAGACTAACCAAGGATAGTGTTGTCGGGGTCTTAATTAGTACGAAGTATCGGTCGATACCGAAGCGCAATAACATGCGCTCTTGTTTACCACCCGACTAGACTGTCTGTCTTCCGATGGTACTTTGTAGTCAACGTGTACTGTAGTCAAAGGGCATTACTCATTTAAATGAAAACTTGCATTACGATAATAAGGTTTTCTCAGAAAAATGTATGACTTGGATCGGTAGAATTAAGATGGAGCCAAGTTAAAGGAAGGAAAAGGAAGACAATTCAAAAAAAATTCAAATACTGAAAAATGTGTCTTAAAACTATAGAACCTGTATGATATTAGAAATTAAAGATGAATTTTGAGTAATCTTTGTTCCAAAGGTGCGATATACTAACTATATTATTTATAAAAGGAATCATTCGAATCGGTTCACAAAATATAAACAGAAATATATCTTTTTCTTTGCAATATCCTCGCTAAGGGTCAATTTTGATGAATTTTGATATAGCCAATATTTATCAAAATCAGTGACATAGGCGCGAAAAAGTAAACAAACATACTTACTTAATTAGGTATACACGTTACGGTAGATTATCTTAGTAATTACAAGCGATATATAACTTGGTAGAGGTTGTTTGAAACTGTTTGGGGTGAATATTATTATAAGGGATTATTATTTCTCCTCATAACAGCTGGGTTATTAAAATTAAAACGAGGATAGAGGGTACAATGGTTATATGAAGGGATATTATATAAAAAACATTCCACAGAAAAGTTCCTTTTTATATCTGCTTAAATGCTATTTTATATATTTTATTTTCTTGAGAAATGCTGTAACTTCTTTATTTAATTAAAAAAACGCAGAGGTTAAAAATAAACGCGCATTAATATTAAACTGTTAATATTTATATTGAAAAATGTCAATGTCAATGCGTGTACAAAGGGCTCTTGTAATTCGGCGTGTTTTCGGCGTTTTTATTCTTGTCCTTGTCATAATTATTTAACTTTACGAAACATCAATAGCTCTAAAATATAGTATGAAATATAAATAAACTATATCGAAACGAGCACTTTACGAATTATTCACGCTAATATAACTGAACAAACAAGCTTTTCTCTCCACCTAAAATAAACCCGATTTGTCCGTAAAATTAGATAAAACTACTACTAGTACAAATAGTAAGGGTACATCCCTTACTATTTGTACTAGATGACTATTTACTCGTCGGCTCTTCCCAATGGAATATCAGAAACTACATTTAAAATCGACTCTAACTTTCGATGAAATAATATGATGACTGTAAAATTCTATTGTATAGATTTTTTTTTTAATTTTTATAATCGATCTGATGATTCAGCCGGATCGGAATCTCCAATCACACTAGTATGATAATTACAAAACTAACATCATGAGGAGGAAATTTTTGGTAGTTTTTTTTTATTTTTTTATAAGGATTCACGATAGCATTACTAATCCTATTGACTTTTACTTAACGATAGTTTATTGACGATATTTATATAGTCAGGCTATATTACTATATTACATATAATAACTTATTAATATATTGCTATTTTAGGTAGATATAAATTTATTTTTAGACACTACGGGTATATGACCATGCGTGAATGTCGTTTACCGCCAAAATTAGCCTATGTCCTTACACAAGAATCAACCTTAATACCAAAATTAATTTGTGATAACGTACCAGACACGCACACACATATGGATACTACAGAATATCAATATAATTGCATTAACGCCGTTTGAATGAAAAGCGCCAGTCTGGTTGCTATCTTTCATAGGTACATATATATAAGTATTCACACATGTTTAACAGCCCTAAGTTACTTCGGCGCGTATTATAATTTATATTTTAACCCTTCTATTATACACACATAAACTAGCTTTATCCATCTATTGTTAACGTATGCATATGTAAAGTGTTACTCTGAAGTCAAAAATAGATTTAAGGTCCATATTCGGCCTTTGTTAGTAAGTACCTTTTCCAGTCATTGCGTTCTCTATTGTTGGTGTCTGTACGCGCTATTTTTAGGCTGTCGTGTGCGTTACAAATGTAAACAATCTCAGTATTGATAAAGTCCCCAAAAAGTACCACGTCTGTGTAGACAATACAACAGCTTTAAATATGTTAGTTCTATTAGTTTCAGAGATTCTTACGAACTTTTGTAGGGTCTGTCTGGTTTGTCTATCGCCTCAAAAAGTACAAATTCTTATGGCCCTTGTTTGTAAAAAAAGTAATGCATTCAAAAGCAACAACCGGTTTTATTTTAATGCGGTTCTTTTTGTGTATCGCTTGCGTAGTTATAATAATAAAATCGTTCATTGTCTTCCTTATTTTTGCAATAGATAACCCTTAAAACTACGGGATATAAAATTATCTTAGACATTGCATAGCGACGATGCATCCCGTGAGTTTACCCGATAAGCATGTTCGGGCGGCGAGCGTTTGGCGGTACTATCAAATTATCAATGATTAATACACTTGTGGTGTTGCGAAATCTTGATTGTATTGAATAAAAACTCGACTTTGATTAATTACTTTACGCTATCTCTAATGCCGAGCTTTTTTCAATTTTAGTAGTCCTTTTATAACTATTTCTATTAGACCTCGCGATACCGAATGCTTTTAAAATTATAATTTTTACGATATTATATATAAATCACAACTCGGCCACAGTTTCTGATGTAATAAATTAAATATTGATAAACCTGATTATAATGTGAAACATTGATGAAGCCGGCCATCTGGACCTTAAACTTTCGAGCCTACCGTTACTCATAAAAGAATTTTTGTAATTCTACCGAAATTTATTTATTACTGGAATTTTAATGCAAAAGGTGAAAACGACATTTTTATTTTAAATTTTTATTTTTCGGTCAATCCATCTGTCTGTTTAACGCTTGGACTTTTTTTGTGAAATTTTCCGATTTAAATGCTAGTGAGGTAAATAAGGTGTAGCGATAGAATAAGTGTAGGATTACTATGTAACTTTTTTCTTAATTTGCTTATTAAAAGATAGTTTTCTTAGAGTGAATTTTGCCAAATTTAACTAGTTGAATCTGTAGAGGGTTATTGACTGGGGGGAG
>DVVJ01000152.1:0-18882 GCA_018234505.1 Junonia neildi neildi
CGCGATACATTTAAATATATTGTATGCGACGACCCTCATATTTGCCCGAACCAGTTCTCGACGAAATTAACATCACATTAGTTTGTATTAAATAAACATGTTTTATAAGTAATTTCATATTTGTTTAAATTCTACCTCTGGGCGACAATCAACCGTAATAAAGTTGGCTGCTAGTTAATAATCGTCTATTCGTAATATAATCGCCGTTATTATTCTTGCGGTAGACTTTCGATATTTTTGCCTGAAATCTAATACGCCTACTTTCTCAAAGCGTGTATATTGTAGCAACAATAGTTTGACAAAATTCCCTTACAGCGAACATGTCGTATACGGAAGCAGGAATCGAAGCCCGGTGGCTTGTAGTGCGCGCGCGTGGGACGCACCGCAGTTGACAAAACGCTACTTACACTTAAACCATTTATTTATACTCTTAATACGGTGGAAATTAAATGAGCCATATTTTTTTAAAAGCGCTATACATAATTTCTAAATAATATCAACAATTAATCTCACTCAACTCGAATATCAGGCTATAAAGATTAAAATTTCACGCGATAGAATATCTTTTATATATATTTCTAATTGTTAGTATTTCAACAGTTATTAAAGCAATAACAGTTTTTTGTATAACGTTTAACCTTTTTATATTACGAGTTACATTTTCACATTATTCAACATATTTAGGTACAAATTTATATTTTAAATAAGTAGTACGAAATTGCCCGAGTGTGAACTTTTTGCTGTATAGTAGTAATATCAAAGGCGATGAAATCAAAGTATAACATAAGGTATAATGAATATTAAAATATTACTGAGTATGTTGCTAGCCTGCCGTATTGTTAAAGCGCTTTATTCGTCATTAGTCAGTGAGACATCGCTCGCACCCGACAATTTGAACGAAGCGAACGCACCGCTAAATTGCGGCCTGCCACCGCACCGTACTTTATTTATTTGTATTTATAACGCATCGTAGCTAATTATATCAGAGAGTATACTGATTCGTGTACTTTTAGGAACAGTTGGCGCTGACGGGCTAATGACAGCCGCGGCTTCCTGCTACGTTAATTGCTTAGGAAGTCAATAGTTGCGAGCTCATCGAATTATTTATTAGAACGAATTTCGGTGAGGTGCGCGTCACGATCGGTAGCAGCACTTAAAGTCTGTCAGTTCGGACGGAGCTTAGGCCAGATTATAACGTAACACGGTAGTTCGCCTGCCTTTGATGTCATTCAAACGATTGCCTAATGCTCTTAATTGCTCAGTTTGGGAGCAACAACATGAGGAAACACAATGATTGGCGTTTTTACGGCTGAGCTTCAGCGTGTGAATCGTATGATCCGATTGAGTACTTTGAAACATTCGTTCTATTTTTTTTATATATACTTATATAAATATATTTTATTGTAATCGCCATGTCCAATCCATACTATTAAATCTGTTTCGGAAAATACATTTAAAACATGAATTGTTTATTGGGTCGTGAATTTTTTGTTTTATTTATTAACAAATGAGTGAAGAGCTACGTAAATAAAATCATAAGTTCAAGAGAAATGCTCTCATAACTCTAAGGCGTGCAATTTGAGGCTCTAAATCAAAGGCGTCCGCAGACGTACAGCGGCTACCGATAAATAACTCCGCGCGAAACGATTTGTGTAACACGAGGGTTTCCACTACCAGCTATACGGTTCTTATTAAGTTATTATACCGAGAACTCTGTACTCAGTACTTACTCTATCGTTTAAGTACAGTGTGAAAACATAATCATAAAACCATGCGTCAATTGACTAGAAAGTATTCGTCGATCCATAACTTCGAAATGTAGAATGTACAATTGTTATCCTATTTAGAGTATAGATTGGTATGATCAAAGATAATCAAAAATAACATTACATTACAAAAAATATTAAAATTCCAGTGTTCAAATACTACGCATGACATGCAAGTGACACGGCTCGGTTGTTATTTAAACACGCGTCTTTTAGCGTTTTTTCAACGTGTAACAAAAGCACAGCGACTAAAACGTAGCGGCGCAGGTTCCCAATTGAGTCCATACACAAGCTGGCAATCGATTCTCTTCGCTTCACGCGTGAAATCGCTCGCGCCGCAGCGCTCCAAAACCGATCCGTTTAACCGAATCACTCGATTACCCCGCGTCATACACGAGCCCACCGTCCCCACGGAGCTACCTTAAAAGTATCACACGCCCATTAAACGATACAAAAAATGTCAGCCACTATTTTGACAAGAAAATAAAACAAAACCCTCCACTCTATCATACGAATTTATTACCTACGAAAACACCGTTTCACGTTATTAATATCGACATTAATACATTCCCGATATCCTGCCCATAAATGTCGCAGCCGCCGGCGCCTAGTACAGGTAGAAGACTGTAGAAGTGCCTACATAAAAACGTTCAATCCCGAACAATGAACGGAGACACGAAAAAAATATTTTGAAAATTTATAATACCTCCCGCTACCCGGCCACCGGTGTAAAATCCTGAGAATTGTAATTTTTCTTACAAAATTTAGTGATATGTCAAACCTGTTCGACGTGGCAAATAAAAATGTACGAGGAGGTGGGGAAAAAACGAACTGAATACTTTGGGTTATTGCTAAAACAAGGGAAGGTTACCATATCAATCAAGGCGTTGACAAAAGTGGAATTTTTTTCCTCGTGCTCGGGCCGTGGGATGAAAAAAGGGTCCGTGTTTATGGAAATGCAATAAAATACACGCGAGTTGTGCGCGGGCGCAGGCGTAGCTTTGTTAGTGTCATATAAGTTAGCTGTACACTGTTTAATATAAAAATTACTTATAATAATTATAACTACAATTTAACAAAGGCCTGAGAACAAGATGTGTCCTTTTTAACTGAAAATAATTCAATGTCATCAAACATCCATTATAATATGATTGATCGAATTTTTCACCACGCAATTAAATATTAGGAAAAAATATCTCAGTAATCCGCTACGTATGCCAAGAACCTCGCTATAATAGCAGGTGGCGCACAGGTTGCTCAGGTATTCATCTCGAGTAAGATTGATAAAAGTTAGTGCACCCCCGCCGCGAGGCGAGTCACTCACTGCACGGCCCTGCGTGAGAAACTATTGTACCTACTTGTATTAAATACTCGAACAATTGTTAACACTGGCAGGCCATTAAAACGTATTTCGGTAACGAACGACAATTCAAAGGCGAAAAGTTTACGAAACAAAAGATAATTCGTAATTTGAATATTTAATGCTTTACAAATGAAGATGGTAAAATCTCCATAATTATGAACACCTAACACATTTAACCATTGTTATTCAAATATTAATTTGAAACGAAGCACGTCAAAATATTTTATGAATAGCAAAAAATTAAACTCTTGATAATAAAAACCATATTACGTAAACGGAAATCAAGGTCAGATCTACATTAATTTCATTACCTCATTAGAATTTCATCAACTCAAACCGACTTTACGGCGCGAAATATAACTAGAAATGTTGAAAAATTTACGACATTCGGTGTGACAGGTAATTATTTTGAATATTTGATAGACAGATAAAATAAATATATAACACGGTATTTGTTAAAACTTTAACCTTTGATCTAGATACTCGGATGTTATTGTAATTAATTAGCGTTTTTATAGTGTAATTCGATATTTCTCACAAGTCACTGCTATTCGCTGAAGCATTTGAGCGATTATTCAAACGAAGACACGTCGTATCATGACGGCTTTGAGTTAATACAGTAAGTTGGTTGCTGACTGTAATATTTCGAAGCAAATAATGTTTGTAGCGAGTCGCCGTAATCTTTGAATCAGTGACCGCGACGTGAACGACCTAGCTACACATGAGTGAGTCAATCGAATCACGACACTCTAATTCACCTCGCATGTTATTTCGTTAATTTTCACTTATAATAAATAAGTTTTTCAAAGAAATATTAATTAGTGAAAATTTTGATACAGTTTTCTAGAAACAATGCTGTGGTGTAAGCTTTGTAATGCTATTGTTCTAAAAAATGTAACGATTTGAACTGTTGATAGTAACGTAACAATACTTATAATAGGAAAAAAATAATGCGTCTATTATTTAATTCGTGTCAGAGCATTTACATTCACTTCGAGCTTAAAACTGTTTTATACTGAAAGAATACTTTTTAAATATCTTGTTTTTTTATTGTAAATAATAATAAGATATAATCCCGCTTAAGTTTTTAACATGCACCAGAGGGTAGAGCAAGATTTATTCGACAGGTCGCGGTGATCGATGAGCGGCGAGCGGTCTCCGGCGACATCGACAACGGTCACTACTGTATCAACAATAAAAACCTTCTCCCCGAATTATAATTAATAAACTATTGACATGCATGCACGTTTAATGGATTCATTTATTTGTTGCTATAAAAGGGACCATTAAGCACTTTATGGCTTTGCGCTCGGAAAAACGCACTAGATATAGAATCATATTGCAAATGCTAAGTCTTTTAATGTTGTTGGCTGTATACGTTTTCCAGTATAAACTGTACCTAAATATACGAAAGATTTAAGAAAAATTCAAACATAAAATACCCACTTTTTATTTATAAAAATATTTCGCAGAATTTAAATTTAAACAAAGCGAACGTTTTATTAATCCTTTTTTTTATTGAACATTCTTATTCATTCTCATATGACGTCATGGCGAGGCACGTAAGGCAGACAGTGTGGGACCGATCCGTACATAAGCTAAGGCTGTAGAATTCTTATTGTAATATTTATTTGGCACTTGTTTAGGGCCGTGAATGCCAAATAGGTAAGTTCTATGACCGCCCGCGTATTGCTCGCGCGTAGAACGAGGATGTAACGATTTGGTTGTGTGATAGTACTGTATATTAGCTAATAATTGAGACATTTGCAAGCCACCTGGATCGATTAGATAGCGTGGGAGATTTCGTCTGCGGGATCCGAGGAAATATTTTTTACAACGCTGTCAATGGTCCCCGATTCTTTTTTGAAGAAGTTGAACTTTTTTTTCTTACGTCAGAGAAGTTTTATCATATTTTAGAGTAAAAGCAATACATATAATTATTATAGTCTTTACATATGACAGATAAAATATATCAACAAGATTTACTCTATTTTAAACAGTTAACATTTTTGTCTTATTATCTTTGTCAGTCTAACAATGAGCGCACAAAATCTTTAAAGGAATTGGTTTAATGCAACTGACGACGACGATATTATTTTGTTCTCTAAACAGATTATAAAAACGTTATTATTAAAATTAAAATATAATATAAAACTATATTTAAAAAAAAAGAAACAAAATAAAATAACATGAAGATTCTTTAAATAATTCCATGTGATAATTCCATGCGATAACACGGCTCGTTAAACAATAAATATTTAATTTTTTTCTTTGTGTATTTAAAGGATTACATTAAGTTGAACAAAAAAGTAAATACCTTAATAAAATGTAGACAAGAAGGTAATTTATACGCAATAGCTTTCTTACTTTTATTCGTAAGGTAATAGATAATTTAAACTTAATAAATCGGAACTTCATCGGAGACAAGAAAAAGAAATCACAATATTTTCCTTCGCAAATTGCATTGATATAAAAGCGATTGAACAAATCATTGATTACCACAACTTTAGATATTTATATTTAGCGCTACAAAACAACTTTGTAACGTTTTTGCTTCGGTGCAATAATTTTGAGCCGAGATTATCGGACGCAATGTAATCCTATCCGTATATAAGATGAGGCACGGGAGCCCTTCGATGTAACTGTTACCATTTTTTCCTCTGTTTTTTAAAGTACAAGCAGTTGTGTTCGTGATTTCTCTAACAAATATTATTTATCTGGATTATGTAACAAAATGATTCTTTAACTTATTATTTTAAGCTATTACTTAGTTTTGTTTGTAAATAATACAAAATGTAAAACATAATTCTTTTAAAACTTGTAATTGTGTCATTAACTCTATATTTATTGTTAATATTGTCTTTAAACAATATTATAAAATATTGCCGTTTTGTTTTAGGTGTACAATTGTACATAATATTTATTCAATAGTCGTGTAGGTCGTGTACGTTATAGTATTTATTACCTAAAACGACTATTAGATTGTAATAACATAATTTTCTTGTAAATAACATTACGATTTAAGATAATTTAAGGAGTAGAGCAAGCATATATTAACAGTTAAACTTGAGCTATAATATTATGATTGTAATTCACTGGTTAACTATTAATAACAGAAGATACTAAAAATATAGACAACAGTGATAGAACGATAGTGATAGCAATCTCTTAATACCTACTTATAGTAAAACTTTATTTGTAAAAAGCACAATGTTTGTTTAATCAATAAGTTCAGCTTTTAGAAATTGATCAAGTAGTAAAATGAGATCTTTCTTAGAAATAAAGTTTAATTACGCAAGAAACCTTCTGACGACGGGACTAATGTTCAAACTAATCAACTCCAAACTTTTAAAAGAGAATAAGAGGCCCTAATAAGTGATTAAATTAACTAGATATCTATTTACAATCTATTAAATATTTTATGACATTAATTTTTAAAATAACGATGTCTACGTTATTGTTTAAGCGTCTTTCATTTGACAAAAAGAGTCATAAAACAATTTATTCATGTAATTTTAAAGCTCTGCAGTGTATTTTTATCGCACATCCATCTCTGCTATAGCGTTGAGTGTAAGTTTATAAAAACCGCTTACCTCTGAATACGCGTTATTACTGTATTTGCATTCGTATTTTATTTTATTACAAACAGTAAAACGTCATTTAAGATTGTTTATATAAATAGAAATATTTAAGTCTTTTACTCATAATTTACATAACATAAAAATTATGCAAATATTATATGATATGTAAGCATATGTAAGCATATTCATATATAAACATTTGTTAGAAAAGCCGTGATTGTCTATTTAAAAGAATTCATGAATCTAAGCTGAAGGTCGTGGACTTAATTCTGGCATAAGTTTTCAAGTGTTTTTATCAAATTTTTACATAAGCATTTTCAAACTTAACCTTGTCCTACAGGATAAAAAAGTAGCCTGTTAAGGGAGTCTTTCTGAATTTCATTAAAAGATTTTGTGTCATTGAGACATGAAATAGTAAAAAACATAAATTCATTGCAATAAATATGTACATACACATTAAAATTTAATTTAATTTTCCTTTACATGGGTTATATTACAAAAAAAATCTACGATAAATGAAGTTATTATAATCCTAATTGGCAATTACATCAGTTCATTGTTGATTATTTAAAGTTGTTAACAATGAATGTCACATTTTCGTCTAGACCCCTAATTTGTATTGTCAAAAGATTCCCACTTCAATTCTCATCCGTGTCAAGTGCATTTAAGTAATTAGTTTATTTTATAATGATTGTTTCAACTGGTGCCGCCCAATTATTCTGCTGATTCCGACAAGGTCTCCGTTTCATAATTAATTACTTTTATTACGTTATTTAGAATTATTTTAAATTCCAAATTAGCCGATGTTTTGTTTAATTTCTTAATTTAATTTAAGATTCTTTAATTTTCCATTTTTTTTTATCTCATGTCGAAAATTATAACGTGTCTCAACTACTTTATGCAAGGATTAACGCCCGCTTCCTTGTTTTAGTTTAACGCGATCATTGTGTTATAATTTCCCACAACGAAATTAAAAGTGAGAATTCAATCTCCAACGCCGCATTAACGGTAACACTCTACAGTACACTGACTTTTAATATTAAGACTATGTGGGTATCGCTACATCCGGGTTTAAAAACCATGACTGAGTAAGTTACTTGGAAATGTTTACAATCCAAAAGCGAGTGAAATTAAAATACGAGGCAAAAGTCGGTGGAGCCACGGGCGCGTACCCAAACATATTTCCAGCGACGTGAAAATGGTCGAGGTACGTTACCGGTCCGTGCGATTATATCATAATGTTTGGACATTACATAATTTAGCGAACAAAAGGCGAACATTTCGAGCTGCTCCTCTAGTTTATGTCCGCGAAAAGGGTATTAAGGTAAATTGTACAATTGTGGGCACGGGCCGGTCGTTAGCGGTCGCGGACGAGCCGGGCCGACGTGACGTCTCAGCGGCGATGTCGCATTGTTTCAGTTTTATGCGTGCCCGACCTTAGATTAAACGTTAACTCGAAGATTTATAGCGGTCATAGAGAAGCTAGTTTGGTATACGGAGAGATCTTTCGTCGAAACGCTCAGGTTTCTTAAGAGCCCAATTTGTGGGAGCGTTTGTGCTGTCGTGCTCGTATGCATGCCCCGCCTTTTTATTACTGCCCCTAACTGTAAACAACACCCATTCCGAGTTTGGTGGGTCTTCACTCGAGCTTGTAATACGACTAACCAAAAACCGGACTACCTATTTGGATGAAGATAATCATTATATTTTTCAAAACGTACTAATGACTCATTAGTCCTGACTTCGTCCTAAAACCTTTTAATAAAATAAACAGAAGTTATTATCTTATCTCACACATATTAAAGCAATATTAAATGTTAATTTTGTTTTATACCTAAGTTTTGCGATGGAAGTGATAAAAAAAGGCAACGACCTAAGTTGAGAAAAGTTTGAAAAACTCATAAAATTGGTCGGATTCTTACACTCACCAGTCTTCGCTTGGGCTTGATGAGGGGTCGGTTCTGGCCGTTCATCTTGTAGTAGAGTCCGCAGGCGTTGCAGAGGTAGTGGCCGGTTCCGTCGCGCCGCCACAGGGGCGTGCTAGTGGCGCCGCAGTTCACGCACTCCCGGCCCTCTGCGCATACAAACACTCGTTAACATCGTATCACGGTAGACAATGGCGCTAAAATAATCAGAAATTAATACTTTTTTTAATTAAAAAAAAATATAATTGATTGGGAAAGTTTGAGGTGTTCTAAATATACTGTGAAGAAATCAAAACTAAAATTTTAAAATAAAAATTGCTTTCAAAAGTGAAATTGTTAGTTTGTTAGTAAAGTAAATAAATAGCAGAAGTAGGATAAACAAATAATAACACAAAAACGAAAGCGGATTTGAAATGAAATGAACTTAAAACTCTTGAATGGATGATTTACCTGTCTCCTGGCAGGCTGGGAAGACGAGAGAAAACACATTCAGAAACATTACCAATCAAATTTCACTATATACTTAAACATGCAAATAACACTTGCTATTAAAATACTCTAACATAACGTACAGCTCATGTCGTTACAGACTGTATTGCAATTACTGAGAAAAATATAAAAATATTCAATTAACAAGGGAAAGCGAGTTAAGTTTCACTCGAGGAAAAATATCAAGATTTTTTTTAACACGCAAGGAAAAACATGGAGAAAGTAACGTTGCTTATTACTAAAGCGAAACCCTATAATTATTAAAAATACTAGCATTAATTCTGAAGCAATATTCGATACCTACATCGAATGAGTAAAGTACAAAAGTAAATATAAGACGAAATTAAAATGAGTGACAAATATAGTCTACTATCCAAACACATCAAAACATCGCAATATTTCATAAAAGCCGTAATTATAAATAGCGTAACATTGATAGGAACACGTTATATTTCATTCATAGTATAAACAAAAGCGAGTTTCTTAAAAAAAAAGCATTGCACAAAGAGTCGAGAGCGATTTACTAAACAGAGCGTTACGGAGGCATAAAGTATTACCTACATGCTAATTTTAACTATGTGTAATTGTATTAAACGTACACAAGTCATAATTTCAAAGGCAAGCATTTCAACCGTATAACGCATCCGCATGACTATAAAAAGGCTTATTTAAATGGGCTATTTTATATCGACTTCACCTACGAAAGCAATAAATCTAATCAGAAATAGTTAAAATTAAAATAGTAAATGATAAAACATGCTCTATTTCATTTAGTACATGCAAATATTTTGTTAATAAACCCCAGACGAGTAGCCCTCCGGGAGAATAATTGTCTCCTCACGTTGCTTATGTCAAAACGTTTAAATCCTATTCAACTAATGTTATTAAAACCGTTACCGTTCCTAATTTTTCCGCTTTTTTTAATAATTTATCCTGGATTCAAACATAATATGTATATTTCGTAAATATTTATTAGACCTAAAATTATAATCACAAGCACTATGTGTAAGAATATGAGTAAAAACTTGAGGATATTTTTTACGCTAAATCAATTTCACATGACTCGATTACTCACAGAGGATATTCATATAGGAAAGAGCCGCCCCTAATCTTTCTCTAAACTCGATTACCGAATCGATTATTTATCGAGATCGATTTTAAAACCCATTTAGTTCCTTCCCATCCTTTCTTCAAGACGTGTTCACAGATTGTTTAAACCATAGAAAAAATCTACCTATTAGTAAACTTTGCGAATTTTTATGAAGATTAAAATTGAAGTCAATAACTGTCATTCGGAAGTGCGTAACATTGTCTTAAACGGAACGAGTTTATTGCTCTAGAGGCGATATCGGCCGGGTTATCTATAGATATCTATGCGATGATAGTATGTATGATGCGATTATCAAAGTCCCCAGGCAGACGCCGCGGCGCACTGAATAAATAATGATTCCCGCGCAGGAATCTAACAAGAGGTGAAAGTGGTTGAATATCGGATAGAAAAAACTCCTCCATCGAACACAAAATGCTTCTCGGGCTTGAGGCAATATGGCCATTTATCTTTTTTTATGTAAAACCAGATCACAACCGGCAATTAAATCGCCCGGACCTTATCGAAAACTTATTGCGATCGAACCGACAACTCACTTTTTGGGCTAACCCTTTATTTTTTGTACGTCGATAAAGCCTGTAATTTGTTCCGAGATTTCTAATAAATAAACACCAATAACGATTATTACGAAAAAATAACAGGATATTACAAGTAACGTGAAGTTTTATGATAGTGTCTCTCGCGCGCAGACCTATCAAATTCAATAGAAACATCTCCATTGATTTAAAACATTTGGAAAGTCCGTTCGGCCGCAGGCGTCGGCTTATATTTACAACCTTTTCGACCAATATATAAAAATCAAACATAGTGTTTGAGATATTATGATTTTGTTTAATTGGTCTGCAATTAAATCTTTCTATCCTATTTTTTCACCACAGTCGGCAAGTGTTAAGTTCCATACGCTGTGAGAAATGTAAGTAGGTATTATTTCATTTCTGGTTTTGTTTTGACTATCGAATGATCTAACGTTCGCCGCTCGCTCGCTGGACGTGATTCTGACGTGAAATAAAGATACCATTTAGTGCGCACGTAACGGTGCCTGTCCAGCTAGAGATAAACCTATCCTGAACGACTGCAGAAGTTTGAGCAAAAAATTCCAGTGTTTGTTCAAAATTAGAATGCGGCGCGCTCTTTATTGCCCGGAGTGACGCGCGCTCGTGACGCGGCGGCGCTACGTGACCGCGATAAAAGATTTTCATCTGCCATATTTACGTAGCCGAGTGGGCGGTTTTTATTTTTCGAGAGCCTCCGAGAGAGCGCACTCCAGCCTCGAAGAGTGCGCGCAAAGTTTTCACACGCCCCTCTCGCGCTGGGAAAATATCCCATCGTATCGACCCGCTGACGCCGCGGATAGCTGATAGAACTAACCTCTCCAGAGCTATCGATGCGTTCAAAATAAATGAAGACAGCCCGTTACTCCTCAATGAAATCGCACCGTAAAAACTAGTACATAGTCACGTATAACGCTTGTACGAAGCGGGGTAATGTAATTTAAATGAAGGACTAATTTGCTCCCGTCTACCGTGACGCGCTCTCTCGGCGCATCGGCCCATCAACACGTAACGGTGCGGCTATTTTGCATACAAACCATTAAATTATGGCTTAAAACTTATTCTTTGTTGCGCCACAGAGGCTGTTATTACGCCTTAATTGTAGGTCTGTATGCAAATAGAAAATTGTATTGTAGGCGATGCTCTTCGGTAGTTCTCGTAGATGTTTTCCGCGAAATACATAATGAGGATTCGAAAATTATAATTATATCATTGAGTTAAATACCGACCGCACATAAGGATGACATGGCGATACGTAGCGAAGGAATAAAGTCATTTTTCACGGCGCCTGCACGGACCAATGCTGCGGCGCTCATATTTGCATTGGTTATTATCATACGGTCAGATAATTACGAGTGACGCCACTGCAACGAGCAGTTGCAACGAACCCTGTATAATTATACACATCAATGATACGATGGAGCTTAATAAGACAGACGATCGTGCCCGCGAGGAATCTTTTTCTAGCTAAAGAAACTGTGAACATTTTATACCTTCATCCATTACAGATGTGACAAAAAAGATCAATCTAAATACAACTCGTTTTGCATTAAATAAATGTTGATATAAATAAGTATAAATAACAATAAAAGGTGTACGAACTCATTAATTACATGAGCACAAAACTCATTTGGCGGTCTGCAAGTACACTTTTATAATGAATTAATCACTGAAGTTCCGCCGAAGTCATATGCAAATTTCGAGTGTTGCATTGTATCCCACAGTGCACCGACAGACCGTGACGACCACTGTATTGTTAAATACAACCTACCACATATTGTTGGATAAAAGAATATTTAACACAAAATATTCATTAGTGGCTTAGTGGCTCGTTTCCAAACAACTGGATAAATCTCTTTGTAGTCTTTAGGAACTATCAAAATAGTTCATTATAAGTATCCGTTAAGTATGATTCGCTTATGTAAATCTTTGATGTTATTATAAAAAGTAATGTCCATTTGATATCTTTGACTACATTAATTTTCAAGGCATGATATAGATTCCGAATACTTTTTAAATTACTGGCAATAGTTAGAAATACTCGTGCCTACTGTAGTTTTTGCTAATAAATTACATTTTTATTTCTTTGAAATGGTAAAAATAAATTGCAATATGAGACAGATATCACTAGGCAGATGTTTTGTAAAATTGTTACAGTATAATTGTATCATAAAAGAGTTGCACTCGACAAAAATAATAACACACTAAGAGAGCCCGGCTTCATTCCTCTTAGCCGCCGGTCCGTGGCGTACAATCACACGCGGGTGGAAAACCTCCACGGATTTTTTACACAATTTTAATATTTACATCTAGGACATAGAGATCATAATTACATGCACGTTTTTAGGCGGTACGGTAATTTTTTTCACGAAACGTACGTCCACTAATTGGTTGCGCAACTTTCCGCGAAACATCTCTGTTGCTGCAAGACTACGTGAGTTGCATAGAAACAGTCATGTCGTATTATACTTCGTAGTTCGGGTAGAGGCAGTCGATTATGAGTCATAAGACCTTTCGTTAAGAACCAGCTGAAAGTGCAACGGACTCGAGATACGTTGCATTTGAATTATCGTTGAAACACTGGAATTGTAGTTTAAATTAAATGCCATTTAAGTGAACGTACCGAACGTATTGTTTTAGAAAGTACACAAAGAAACCATTTGGAAGTTTATAACTAGTATTGGCTCGTTCGCTGTTATTAGTCTTTTTATTCTCATTGTTAGATGAACTTTAATAAACTCCGGATCTATAAAATAAACAAGTTATACACATAGAGATTAAAGCCTTAACGCAACATGTACACACTATATATGCATATCATTTAAAACTATTATTATTCGTAATATAAGAAAAATTTCAACCGTAACTCGTATTACAAAACAAACGATATTAACATAACAATTGTGATAGATTGAAAAATTTTAATTTCTTCTAAAATCCGCTTGTTTTATTGCACTACGGCGAGGTCAGATCGGCAACAATGGAATGGGCTACATCCGGGCAGCCGCATTATCATAATATTGCTTCCACCAAAGAACATACAACATGGAACTGCCATCAGTCCCTTCAACTATAAACATAATAAATTAACAGGTCATAAAATACTTATCTTTCCTAAGCACTACTTGATACTATTTCTGTCAACATTTTTCTCTGTGCCTACCAAGAATCCACCATAATACGTCTGGGCCTATAGCATATATTTATGCGCCATTTGAACGTCCATTTGAGTCTGTATACTTTTATGGTTTAAGAAGTTATCGAATATTAAAATCATATCTACAAATACATTAAGTCAATATTACTGAAATTAAAATGTTAAAAATATTGATCGTTTTAATTTGTGAACTTTTAAAATGTTGGCAATAAGCTTTTGGCTTTGCTCAGCTGTTGCCTAACTAGGTACCTAATTGTTCTGAAAATTGTACTAGTGTTCTGTGTTAGAAATACTGATTTTATTCGACCTATATAAACCAATGTATGATGAACCTTTATTATAACGATTGAGAATTTAAAATAATTTATTAAAATTAATTTATTAGATTTGTCATCCCCATCGGCCTTGCAAGCAGACATCCTGCAGAATGTATCGACCGAGGCTTTCGCGAGTGTTTTCCTTGAACCTAGTTTAGAGGTCGGGCGCGTTTACTCGGAATTCCTAACAAACATACCTCAATGGAGCTTAAATGTGATAACGAATTATGATGAAATCTTTTATTCAAATCACTTTAATATAATCGATTATCAAGTTTGTGGTGATATCTTTTAGCATATGTTGACATATTTCCTTGTGAAAAGATTTTCGCAATTTTCCAATTATAATTTCTTTCATATTTTGAAATTATTGTAGTAATAAGACACTTATAACATAGACTTTTCTGAATAGTATAGAAAATGTAATTCATGATTTGAAAACCGTATCAAAATTTGATATCAAATACCTACATATCTGCCATGCGACTCTACATGAAAAGACAGCAATCAAAACTTAAATTGCTAATTAAATACTTGTAAAACCTCAACCTAAGTTATCATGAATATATTTACTAAATATCGAGTGTATGTAAGTTCTAACATTTCCCTTGAACCGTGGTTTAGAGGTCGAATGCAGTTAGTCAGCTACCGCGATAGTTCACATTTAGGTATGAATTAACATCAACTCTTAACCAATAGATACTGGTTAAATATTTTTATAGTTCCGTCTAGGTGTAAATTGTAACCTCTTTCCTATTTTTGGTTAACAATCTAACGCAAAGTTTATAATCTGTTCAAACAATCTAATTCTATAGCAGATATTCAAATTCTCTTCTTTATACAAACATAGTTTATAAAAATTGTAAGATACCCATTATTAAATGTAAAAAAAAAACATTAAGAAACATTTATTCTAAACCACATCATCTAACAATATTTAAAATCGATATCGCAGCAGGAGTTGATACAATTTTCTTTTACTATATAATAAAAAATTATATTATATGATGATAATATTAAAGAGGTGTCGGTTGTTAAATTATGTCGATCAACTCTTTATTCGGTAGCGTCAAAATACAGTTATAAATAATAATTATAAACATTCTTAACTGTTTTATCAATAGGCAGCAACAATTTCAAATTATTCACGAGTTTGCGCTTTAGTTTTTTATACAAATAGTGACGAGAACGAGTTTCCTCTAGAACCGGTTGATAAGCTCATTATAAGAAATTATTATAAGGACCGTAATAATAACTCTAGTTTATACGAATAAATTTAGTGTTAATAAAGTAATGTTTACTTTAATTTTCTTGTTTGTTAGATAATTTTATACAAGTTATAACAATTACCTATTGAATATTGTTCATCAAATATTTTATATTGTTTACATAAATGAAAAAGAAAACGCAAAATACACTTTGTTCTTTACGACAGGAATTTTTAATCGACCTACAACTAATTTAAATTGAAGCTATAATCAGATTCCTAAGAAACGAACCACTTAGATACTTATTAGATACAGAAAATATTAGATAAATTTTACATCCGTATGAAATTCGGCATGTAGCTAAACAAACACAAGAATATTGGAATTACTAAAACACCTTGGAACCGACCGGTCTATTAACATTTCCATTTAAACTCAATACAAATATCACACGTCCCTAACGAAGCGCGCCATTACTATTCCAATGACACTGCCGATGTAACAGCCATCTATAAATCATCACATAATTCAATAAGAATTGCGATTTCCGCCACCGATAACACTACGATCATAATCGCGAGACGGCGTATTGACAACGCGATTCCACTTTTTCTGCAGCAATTAACGCCATCTTTTTCACTACGATTCTAATTATCCATGAGAAACCCATTAACAAGATAAAATCCGTGAGATCGGAACATGTTAATCAAAGTTGAAAATTTCACAAAATATTGAATAACCATAATTGTGCTAAATTGAATGTTGGCATTAACGTGTAATGTAAATCCAACTCGGTAATGAGAGACAATAAACGACCGCTTTTTGTTCTCTACCATTGTCAAAGCTTAACTATGAGAGTTATAATTACATATTTACGTATAAAATAAAGCAGCGTAATACAATTACTGTTGAGTAATTCTCAGTTATATGAATATTCGTCATATTATTGTGCTGGGTTATTGCGAAAACTCGGTACGATTGTGGAGGTAACAATAGCCGCATTAGGAGCAGAGGTTAGTGGAACAATATTACGCGAATCTAACTTTTAATTACAACTCTGTTTTTGGTGTTTAATACACCTACACACGTACAAACATATATCTCTATTCCTACTTCATTTCTTCACTGAAACCATTGTCGTTATGATAGTTAACTTTTTTATTAAAATACTTCATACTTGATTTGAAATGTAAAGTTAAGTTAATCGTCATATTTATTATTATTTTTAAACCTTTTTATTACCTTAAAATTTGAAGTTATTGCTCTTTTATAATACCTTTTTGTACATATGTATGTACATAGTTATTTTTAGATCATTATAGTACTTAAAATAAAATTTATTATCGTATATTTTTTATTACAAACCGAAAAACATATAATTATGTTTTTAATTATTTCGTTTCAGCAAAATTTTGGTGCATAAGCGAGTTAATTAAAATGTAAGCCGAGATACGCTGATTAACTCTTACATATTTAAATTTAAAGCAAACAAAGATGAGTCGACGATTTCGTAAGAAGTTAATTCAGAAGATTGTCTTGAAAATTAAATAGAAATCCACTTAGCTGTAATACTCACGTAAAAACAATGGCTCTACAATTAGGTAATGGGAAACCAAGTCGACCCGGGCACCCACAGAAAATTATCTAAATGTTGACAACGATAAATTTTATTGTTAAGTAATTAACATTAGAAGCTGTTAATAAAATGTATGTGACAAATGGTAACAAATATCGCAATCTAGGTTTTTGAAACTTACTTTCAAACACAAAAGATCTCTCAATGTCTTGCAATTTCTGATAATATCAGAATTTTATGTTTTGTTGCGTAATTTTAATTGTATATTCTTTACACTGGAAAAGTCATGACTTAATGTTCGTTGCCCTGACAGAAATTAATAAATATTAATTTAAATATAATTATGCATTTAACAATGCAATAAATTGCATATAAATGTAAAAAGCATCCGGATTTGAAATGGCATAATATTTCGTCAGTACATTATTCATATCTGAATTAATTAACGTGACTGCGTTTGAATTTATTACACAGAAAGGCAGTTAAGGTCTAAAGCTAGGTCATAACTTTTCAAAGTAAAGAGTAAACCCCACCCACCGAAGTATGTCAAACCTAAATGTTCAAATAAAAAAAAATATACGTTACATTTTGCCCAATTTGTTTCGTTATTTTATTCGACATAATTAGATTTTGGTTAATGTATATATAATGTTAGTAACCTCCACCGATTTAGCAGTTAAACCAAGCGTTACTCTCGTGACACCAACAAGAAACCACCGTGATGTACAAAAACCGTGTAACCATCCCCAGTGTAACGACGCTTATCAGACCACATCATATCGAATAGCAATCGAATAGAAACGAAATGAAACTCTATTATCGAATCAATAATCGCGACCGATGAGGCTGCTCACTGCGATTCTAATTACAGCTACTTTAGCGCCACCATCCCGTTACCGTGCAAGAGAATGGGCCAATTATTTGATTTTACTGATTAACAACTGCGGATTTCGAAAGCAGTATTTAGATCTAATCAACATCAAAATTAAGTAGAAGAGTATAAAATTGGTCGTTTTGATGTAACTAACTTTCTGGTCATGACTATTCTATTTTTATGTAATTGGGGTCCTTCATAGAGTTTTCGTATTAGTGATCGGATAAGCGTGAGGACATGAATGTGAGTGCGAGCGAGGGCGGTGCAGTGCGTACGTCCGCGCGGACTCACCGGCGCTAGTTCGCGTCTTGTTCGGTCGCGGTTTACTCTGCTGCTGCCCGCTATAACCCTTCCCCTGGTAGTTGTAGTAGTCGCCGGCGGCGGCGTTGTATTGCGCGTTGTATTCCCCAGAGGGCTGACTCTCCTGGGGACACGAGTCCGGCTGCGCACCTTCTCGTTGCTTGGAGGGAGGCGCGCCCATCATGGGCTTGACGTCGCCGCAGAGGGGCAGCTCCTGCTGCTGCTGCATGAAAGCGACGCTCATCGCCGTGGCGTGCGCGACGGCCGCCTGGTAGTCTTGCTGACCTAGCGCCGCCGCGGCGACGGAGTCGGGGGTGGAATCTTTCGGAGGTGTGGGGGGGAAGGAGAATAGAGGATGGGGATGAGGATGCTGCGCTGGGGAGAGAGGCTTGTCGGCGGGCGCGTCCTGCTGGAAGCCACCGCCCCAAGCGCCGCTGCCCAGGGCTTTGGAGTCGAGCCAGGGATGCAGCGGCGTGTGGAAGTGCGGCCTGCAGACCTGCCCGCTGCCGCCGCTTAGCGTTCGACCTGCACAGATTAATTTGTTTTAAATCACACATTTAAAATTGATATATAAACGTTACAAAAACTAAATATTAATTTAATTATTAGTTATTGTAAAATTCAAAAAATAAACAAATTAGTCAAAATTTCTTTAAATTTGTAGCAG
>DVVJ01000153.1:0-18871 GCA_018234505.1 Junonia neildi neildi
TCTTATACGTCGCTAACTAAAAAGCGTTACCACGAAAAAGGCGTTCACACAGGCGGATGGCTGAGAAACAAATGCCCGCACTGTCCGGAAGTATTCGTCAGTTACTACGACCGCAGCGAGCATCTGGTCAAAGTCCACAATGAGGCTCCATTAGTATACCCTTGCAACGCTTGCAATAAGACGTACAAAAAGAAATACCAACTGAACAGGCACATAAGGCACCACCACCTCCAACAGAAGAGCTTCCTATGCGATAAATGTAATGCCAAGTTCTTCTCCAAACGTGGCTTAGTTGATCACATGACGAGACACACCGGTGCGGAGGTAAGTTCCTGTGATGTCTGCGGAAAACACTTTTCAAGAATTCGTACCTTGAGAGAGCATATGAGGATCCACGAAGACGATAAACGCTTCCAATGCGAAGTATGCAAAAAGACTTTTATGCAAAAGAGTAGCCTGAAGAGCCATATTAGATTGCACCAAGACGACTTAGACATATTCAAGGAATTCGATGACGTCAAACATCTTATTGATAATAGGGAGATGACGTTGAAACAAATCGCCGCGGAGAATAAGAAGAAGGCGCAGGCAGAAAAATTAAAAGAGCAGTATCCACAGTGTTAAAAATTACGAGCTTCTTCAAGTGTACGAGATTCGGTATTTGTTGAAATAGTGTTATATGAAATGGGCAAGTTATGATGGGCAAGTATGGGATAGGTTGTCAAATTGTGCATATTTTGAGGGTAGATGATTATAACGTCATTTTTGCTGTATGACGGTACTATAAAGACGATATCAGATTATTTTACTCAGTACAGCATTTAAGGTTTTTTATTTTCTTTTTAAAATTTCTGGTAATTGTGAAATGGGCATTTTATCTCGTTTATACACTAAAAGCTATAAATTATTCTCACACAAAAATTTACAAGAGTAATTTTTAATATATACGATTAAATCTTTTAACATTTCAAATTTTTATCAAAACTTTATCAAATAACAAAAATTTGTATTTAATTGTACAAGCATATTTTTAAAAATATCGGTTAAGACAATGCAAGTGTTGTGTGGTCCCAATATTTATTTTTCCATAGACAAAACATTATATTATATACCATAGTCTCCTTTTATTATTTTTATCTGTTTCTATGGATGCATTATTTTAAACACTATTTTTGTATAATTAAGTAGATATATGATTTTTGTAAGATCATTACCCAATTTAATTTTTTATTTGTCGATCTCGAAATGTAAAAATCTAATTATATCTAATATAAAAAATGAAGTGTTTTTAAAAAATAAAGCGCTATATAATTGATGAAATTGTTTTACTGTCATTTTACTTCATGTATATAATTTTTAAACCTACAATGATTAACAACTTTCTGATCTATACATTTTTAAGTCAAGATCGCATAACGGATTTTTAACACAACGGATTAAAAAAATATCTTAAACAAAAAATATATAAATAGACCTTAATTTTTTACAACAGTCAGGACGAATACAATGTTCCTTTAATCAGAATTATTTATTTCTCCGCAAGAAATATTCCGAAAGCATTAGTTCCATTAATTTCTGAAGAAACACTCAAATCGTTTTAAAGAATTTTTGACGAAATTTTAGTAGTACCAGTGTTTCCAACCGAACGGCGAGTCACACGTTATTTTTCTTTTATAGGCCATACCGGAGCCAGAAAAAAACGGAAACGGACTATAAAGGAGGAAAGCGGGGAGGGTGAGGTGAATAAAGTAGTGTACCGCGAAAAGCAAATCAGGGAGATGCAAAAACAGTGGCACAATCTGACCACTCTCTTGAAATACTCGAACGCTACCCCTTTCAAGGACAGGAATGACGCTGGGTACATTTGCGCGTATTGCTACAAAACCTACCCCGACCCGAACGTCCTCAGACAACATACACACTATGACCATGACAAAGAAAAACCGACATACAAAGCTGGCTCAGGAATGAGCAGCTTCGTCGCGTTCTTAGATATAGTCGACTTGAAATGTACGATATGTAACCAAAATATGGAGAGCATTAACGCTCTCACTGAACATCTAGTCAAAGATCACGATAAGAAATACTATCTAGGTGTCACAGATTATTTCCAACCGTTCAAATTGACGAGCGAGCAAGTCATCAACTGCTGTTTATGTGACGCAATATTCCACAATATGAAGCTGCTAATGCAGCACATGAATGTACACTATAGGAATTTTATATGCACGATATGTGGTGCCGGTTTTGTGAACAGCTTTCGACTTAATAGACACGAAACGACGCACGGAAAGAAGAAGTCAAGCTTCACCTGCCGACATTGTGGTCAAGTGTTTGCAGCAGAATCGAAGAAGAAGGCGCATGTTAATACAGAACATAAGGGAATAGCCGGTGACAGTGTCTGCCAAATCTGCAAGGCTAGGTTCAAGAATTATTACCAGAAGACCAGGCATATGATGCAAGTCCATAACGTTGAAGGAATCAAATGTGATATGTGTGATAAAAAGTTTAATTTAAAGTCGAATCTCATGCTCCATATGAGGCGTGTCCATCTTAAAGAAAGGCCGTATGAATGCTCAGTTTGCAGTATGAGCTTCTTCATCAAACGTCACATGCTTGGGCACTATTTGGCCACGCATACAAACGAGAGGAAATTTAAATGTGACATATGCGGTAAAGCGTACGCAACGCAGAATAGTAAACGGAAACATATGAAGAAGAATCATGGGATCTCGAAGAATAATGTGATCGATCAGAACGTGGATAAGTGATTGGTTATTCGATTAGTGTGTTTGATGAGTATTATCTGTATTTATAGTATGTGTAATAAATGATGTGTCGTGATGAGGTATTTTATTTTTTATCTGTTAACTGAGAAATTATATAATTAACAGTTTTGTTTGGCTGCAGTTTTTAAATCGCATGAATTATATTTTAAACACTATAATTATAACAGACATTTTTAAATATTTCAATTAAAAGTCTATTGAAACGTTTAGACGCATTAACTTCTATTAAATTTTCAGCTGTAAACCTCCGACGGTTTAAACAACAGTGATAAAAAAATAAACCTGCCAACTTTTTTAAAAGCAAACATTTCAAATACAGTATTCTTCTAATTCATATAAAAATATTTTTTAGGCTAGTGTTAAATATAATAAAGATTGTAATTTCAGTATGAAAAGCATGAAAATAGTGATAGCGAAGTGCTCAAGTTGAAGTTTTTAACTCGGTGCTTTTCTTTGTAGGTGTCGAGAAAGAAACGTCCTATATCGAAATAACGATCAAACAGGAAACCACGTCTGATTCGGAACAAGAAAAGACGAAACTCGAGACAGTCGTTAAAATAGAACCATTAACAGATAAAGAATCGACATATGTAGCCAAAGATGCCAAAAAAAGTACAGAAAAGAGATCCAAGAGAGATCAAGTTCTCGAAATGGAAAAGCATTTGAAAAATATCAGCACGATTCTGTTAAATACTAATGCAACGCCAATTAGATATCACGATGGTGCCAACTATGTATGTGCGCTCTGTCCAGAAACATATCCTCTTCCTTCAGAACTGAAAATGCACGTTTTAGAAGAACATGACCAAATAGACAAGTCATCTTTCATGGAAGGACAAAGATTGACATCTTATGTCGTCAAACTCGATATTACTAATCTGCGATGCTTAATCTGCCGCAGCGATATCGAAGGCTTCGATCCTCTGATAGAACACCTAAATACAGTACACGGAAAACAATTGCACACCGATATACCAAACCACATCTTACCCTTCAGATTTGTTGGAAACGGTTTTGATTGCGTCCTATGTCCTAAATCCTTTGAGCACTTTAAGTTAATCCAAGAACATATGAGCATGCATTATGGGAACTATGTATGCCAAACGTGCAAATCTAGCTTCGTCAATAAGAGAACGATGCAGAACCACGCGAACAGGCACAAAAAAGGCGACTTCCCGTGCAGCCAGTGCAAAAAAATATTCGACACGAATAGAAAAAAGTTGAACCACGAGAAGTTTGTTCATGACGGTGATTATAAACGGAAAAAGTGTCCATATTGTCAGGAAAAGTTCACCAATTATGCCAAAAAAAGATCGCATATGGTCAAAGAACATGGAGCAGAACCTCTATCAGTTAAATGCGATATATGCAAGAAAACTTTCAGCACTAGAGCTAGGTTGCGAGGTCATACTAGAAGAGACCATATGGAGTGCCAGCACGCATGCAAGGAATGCGAAATGAGGTTCTACACGAAGATGGAGTTGGTGAAGCATATGGTGAAGCATTCGCCATTACGCGAATACCAGTGCGATATCTGCCACAAGTCGTACGCTAGGAAGCATACATTGCGCGAACATTTGAAGATCCATGCGAATATTCGCAACTTTAAGTGCGAATTGTGCGAATTAACGTTTGTCCAAAAGTGCAGTTTGAAGTCTCATTTGCGTAACAAACATAAAATGAAGGTTCCGTAGTTACGTTTTCGGATGTGAATTATTATTTTGTCGAAAATTTGATCTTAGTCATTGTCAAGTCAATTTTTGGGCTTTGATTTTCTAGGTCTAATATTTTTGCCAAGCACTTTTAGTGTGTCGTTTTATGTCATTGCAATCGTACTATATTTTAGGTAATTGAAATAGCTACATATTAAATTGCAGTGACAGGTTATTGTTACAGACTTTTTTTTTTTTTGTAAATAAAGCTAATGCATGGGTTAATAGGAATAAAACTTTGGTTTGACTATCGTCAAATACAAATAGTTTCGACGTTAATTTTTTTTTTTATAAAACCACGCCATATTGTTTTCGTAGATAAAATTTGAGGGACGTCATATTTCATTGACGCTAAAAAGCGGCTGCCAATCAATTATCCATCGCCTTCTTTTATAGCTTAAATAATATTATATTATTTCTACAAGATTTTTTAAAATATTCTACGTTAGTCTACGACGTTTTAATATACTTTTGAGTGTAAATAATGAATTATTAGCAATAGCATTAATATTACGCCATATCTTCGATGTTTAGGAAATTAATTAGTATAGAAATGAGGTTTTACCTTAATCTTTTAATTAATATACACAATTATCTTTTAATATACACAGTAAAAAAACCAGGCCAGACATGTGGGCAAATAGAGATAGAAAAATTATTTTAAAAGTTGCCAACAAATAGCATTTTGAAAAATCAGATTACCAGAACACCTAACAATATTTTTGAAATGGTGTAAAGTAATACCTATTTTTTTTTAATTTTATTTTTGATTTTATATATTTTTGTAATATTAAATATTACTGTTAATTTTTATCAATTAATTATGACATGGCAAAAATTGGTTACACTTTTTGATCATTTGGAATTTAAATTGTTAATCAAACGATTTTTGATTCTAAGTCTTTGAATTCGAAAGATATTTTTATTTTTAAGTTATGGATCGTTTAGAAATTCTATATTTAGTCATTGCTGATTTTATACTATATGTTTTATTATAAAAACAAAATTACGATCTCAAATTTATATTATATTTTTGTTGATATCATTTTGTATTTGGTTTGTTTGTTTATAATTTTGTATAAAAAAATATTTAATTAAAAATTATATTGGAAGTAATAGTTATAACTGTAAGAAAGCTATTAAAAGTCTTAAATATTGAATATTAAATTCGAACTCTTAGTCTATATCATGTGAAATATTTGAAATAAATTATATTTCTTCGAATTTAACTTCTCTTTTATTAATTCCATCCATATACTTAATTCCATTAATTTTATCGACCTCTTTAAAATTTTTAAGTTTTGCTTATTAAATTATATTATTAGATATTTGTATTTACTAATCAAGAAACTGGAATCTACCGTATTTCTATTTTAACTTACTTTTAATGTCACGGATTACTGAGCTAAAAAAATATAAAAAAAGCATATTTTTTATATCAATTCTTCAAAATATCTGCACAAAAAACCGATTGTATATATATTTAAACCAATTTAAAACAATATGTGTTAAACTTTTATGCAAGTCGACTATTAACTGAGAATAAAAATAAAAATTTTCTTTGTAGGTAGACAGCGTGACTGTAAAGCAAAAACTAAAGGTGTGAAGCGTGTTACAAAAGTGAATAGTGATGATGTAGATGAAGTAGAAAACTCCAAATCGCGTCAAGGAAGCGTGGCACTTTCGAGACACTTGATCAACGTCAGAGAGATCTTGACGTGGTCGAATGCAACGCCCATACGAAATCAGACCGACTTCGGCTATCACTGCTGCTATTGCAACGAAAGCTACCAAAAGCCGGCCGATTTAAAGCAGCACACGTTAAAAAACCACGAAGGTATCGACAATTCTAGCTTCACGAAGCGAAGGGATCTCAACGCGTTTGACGTTAAGGTCGACATAACTGGTCTGAGGTGTAGGATATGCGATAGCAATTTAGACTGCCTAGATGATTTAATCGTTCATCTCGTAGATATCCATAAGAAGAGATTGTTCACGGACATCAATAATCAAATCTTGTGCTTCAAATTCGGAACCGAAAACATACAATGTTTCATATGTTCGGCGCAGTTCCACAAATTCAAAGCTATACTGGAACACATGAACGTGCATAGCAGGAACTTCGTCTGTAGTGTATGCGATAGAGGTTTCGTTAATAAAAAACGACTTAGAAATCACGAAAAGGAGCATAAAGTTGGGATATTCCAGTGCGAGATATGCTCGGAGGAGTTTCCGACGTCGATCAAGAAGAACTGTCACATAAAGACGGTTCACAAGCCAGTCAAGTTTCGGAATAAGTGCCGCTATTGCAACGAAACGTTCAGGGATTACACCCACAAGTTGAACCATCTGAGAAACGTTCATAAAGTTAAGGATGTACATTCCTATAATTGTAAAGCATGCGATAAAACATACAGAAATTCGAAAGCCCTTAGGGTCCACGTCCAAAGAGACCACTTGTTGCACCGACCGTACAAATGCACGGAATGCGATCAGAATTTCTTCAACGCTTTCGCATTGAGAACTCACATGTTAAAGCATAACGGTTTGAGGGAATTTAAGTGTGATCTGTGCCAAAAGTCCTACGGGCGAAAGTCGACTTTGCGAGATCATATGCGGATACATATTGATGATAAAAGGTTTAAGTGCGCTCACTGTGGGCACAGGTTCGTGCAAAAGTGCAGCTGGAGAGCGCATGTGCGTTCAAGACATGGTGAAGAAGTTTGAGCAAAAGTAATTTTCAGTTAATTGTTGGTCAAAGTTTTCTTCCGGTTTTGACCAACAATGCCTCTACCGAAATGGTAAGGTCTGCACGTGAATGTATGTCAAATTACTCGGTACCAAGCAGATTTGACGTTATCAAAAACTATCAAAACATATAATAAGGGTTCTGGAAGGCGTGCGAAACATAGTGAAGAAGTTTTAGCAAAGATATCATATTTTATTATTGTTAACAAATTTTTCTTCCATGTTGGGACTTTTAGTGTTATTAAAGTGATAAACAAAATGTACCTTATTTCTTCGAAATAAAGATTAGTTTTTATCAAAACTGGTATTTTGCATTTATTATTGTGTAACACAACTAACTGTCTAGTAAGCAATAGTACATTATTCAAATACTCACATGGAATTACTTTTTTGTATAACAAAGTGTTGAAGGGATATTATCACAAGAAATGTCTTTCCGACACATTAAGTTAGGTTAGGTTAGGTTAGGTAGGTTTAGGTCAGTCATATTTATTATAAATTCAAGCATGAGAAATTAATAAAAGTAAAGGTTCCATGACAAAGCAGACGATTTAAGCCACCCAATAAGACGAATAACGAAATATTATATTTTTTTATTATTTATTTATATGTAATGAACGTATATTGTTACATTTTAATAAGTTATGCTATTGGTGTAACAAAATCCCTGGCGGGTTTAACCGTGCACCACTCATTTTTGGTAAGCGCTCGGAATACGGAATGTTTTACTGTCAAATTAAAACTATTAAATTTATTTAATGCTATAATCAATCTTCGCAGAAATATTTTTTAAGTTTTCTCCTAAGATTATTTGTGTTAATATCGTGTTTTAAATCGCGAGGAAGGTCATTTAGCAATAAAAGTACAAGATATTCCAACGTTTGCCTACCATACAAATTGTTGGTTGTCGACACACTGCGGGTTAATTTAGTATGATTAGCTGTTATTTGTAAATCTGTTTCAAAAAAAATTTTCTACAAGTAATGTATATTTAACTTTATCGTATATTGGCATGATTTTATAGTATGAGAAGAGTTCGTGTTAATTACCTCTGTATTTATTTTTGATTTTATCGGGTACTATGGTTATGGTATGGTATACTATGGTATGGTAATGGTTTTAAGCAAACGTACTTGCAATTGATAAATAGAATTCAAATGAGTTTTAGATGTTCTTCCAATTGTTGCCAAACGCTCGAAATTTGGTAGTTCATTTACAGTAGCTTTTTTTCATTAAGTTTGGGCTATTTTTCATTCATATCATTTTATTGGGGCTTTAACGCTTTCACCATAGGCTATGATGTATGTAATGATTATATGATTAATTAAAACGTGAGAAAAGACTGTTGATAGTTGCGACAAAAAAAGTAAAAATTAAAGTTTTATTTTATTTTGTGTAACAAAAGATGATAAAGGTACACTCTCTATGTAATGAACTGTACCAAATCTCACATTCCTCTGCGCGTATTATGCTTAAAATGTATAAAATTTTCTAGCATGTTGATGTATACATCGTGAAATTGCGAATAATTTATTAATAATGGCACTCAATAGTGAACGTTTTCTTTATAGGTGAACATATAATCATCGAAATAATGCCGGAAGATTGTCTACTCAAACAAACGAAATCAAACATAAAACAAGAGACGAAAGTTAAAAAACCAAAAGCAACCACCGGTCCCAAGAAGATACCACCTATAAAGTCAGCAAACAAATCTAGAGTTAAAATGGACGATGAACGCAAGCTAGAGGTTAAAAAACATCGCATTAATCTATCAGAAATATTGCTAAATTCGAACGCAACGCCAATTCGGTTTCGCAGCGATTTGGGCTATGCTTGCTGCTTTTGCCTGGAGCAATATCTAGACCCAGCAGATTTGAAGATGCACACAATAGAAGACCATGATGCGAACAGTATTAAGAAAGTGATTCGAGAAATGCGAGTGTACACGGTGAAACTGGATATAACTGGATTAAATTGTGCCCTGTGCCAAAAAGATCTAGCTACAATAGATACGCTGATAGACCATCTAATAAAGGCGCATGAACGGATAATATACACAGACATAAAAAATTACATGGTACCTTTCAAATTTCACGGCGATGAACTGAATTGCGCTATATGCTCAGAAAAGTTTAGGAGATTCAGAAACCTCACCGAACACATGAACACACATTTCCGTAATTTTGTCTGCGACGCGTGTGGTGCTGGTTTTGTTAATCGTGACATATTGAGGAGCCATCTAAGAATCCACAGACTTGGCAATTTTTGTTGTGACTTCTGTTCGAAAACTTTCGATACTCTAGTAAGGAAACAGTCGCATATAAACGTCGTACACAGAAAGTTATACATGACGCGTAAATGTGGATATTGCAGCGAACTATTCGACGATTACTACAAGAAAAATGAGCACTTGGCGAAATATCATGGGATTACTCGCACGGTTTTAAAATGTGACTTATGTGACAAAACCTATACGCATCAGCGAGCACTTAGAAGGCATGTTAGGAGGGACCATTTGAAGGAGAGGAATCATGCATGCGATTTGTGCAATATGAAATTTTTCAGCAGTGAAAATTTGGCTCGACATATGGTGAAACATACAGGACAGCGTAATTTTCCCTGTGAAGTGTGTGGGAAGTCTTTTAGTCGTAACTTCACTCTAAAACAGCATATGAAAGTGCACATAAAGGAGCAGCCGAGTCCAGCCGAGACAGGCGCTAAATATCTGATCATTGAAGATACTACTGAAACAGAATCTTCTTTCGCTACGTCAGCTACATCATAAATTTTATCTATTTATTGCTAATTAAATCATAATAATTATTATTATTATATACTATTGGACTAATATAAGTTATGAGTACATTTGTTTTGAGTTTTTCTTAAAAATTCTTACTTTTATCGGTTAGACGGCTCTAAAGATTATAGAATCTGGCGATTATATCTAATAAGCGTTACGATTTAAATAATAAAAATATATATAATCCAAATTCAACAATAACTCTAGGCGAAAAAAGGTTAATCCTTCTAAGAATTTTATTCGAAGCTTTCCAAATACCTGCCTCTACGCATTTTATATTTATCTCAGAAGAATAAGAAAAAATTAAGTTTATAAGCGCGACAGTTTATTAGAAATGTCCGCGCAAAAACTTACATTGATATACATAATCCCAAAAAATGCAATGCATCTTCGATCTCCTGAATATTTCAACTTAGCCACAATGTATTTAAGCTCTTAGTTTAATTTGAAATCGTTAAAGAAAATCTACGTTACTGAATACAGTTTCACTTACAATATGAATTAAACTTTTAAATATAAGTATGTGATTGTAAAATTCAAAGCACAAAACTATGCAGTAAATCTGCCCATTGTAAAAATTCAGTAACAACAATTTCTCTTTTTAGGTCATCTCCCCGAAGCACTAGAAGATAATAAACGCAAATCAAAGGACTATGTTAAAATAGAAGAACCTAAGGAAGTTAAAAATAAAATAAAAAAATCATTAAAGCAGATAAAATTAAAGCCCATAAAAGAATTATCTAAGCACCATCATAATATAAAAGAAGTTCTTCAATGGTCAAACACGACGCCAATACATGGCAAAAGCGATTTGGGCTACTTGTGCTGTTACTGCCCAGAAAAATTCCCAGTTCCCGCCGATTTAAAAACCCATACGTTACAGTTACACAAAAACGATCCCAAGCCAAAATTTCTTCAAAAGAGAGACCTGAAAAAGTACCACGTAAAAGTCGACATAACCGGACTCCAATGTGATATATGCAAGACAAATATTCAAAATATAGAAGAATTAATAGACCATCTCAGAAAAATGCACGATAGAAAAATTTATACGGACATAAAGAATCATATTGTGGGATTCAAATTCGAAGGCTCAAATGAGAATGAGTTGAAATGCACAGTTTGTTCCAATGTTTACACGAAATTCAAGATGTTGTTCGAACACATGCATAAGCATTCGAGGAATTATGTATGTGATGTATGCAGCGCTGGCTTCATCAATAATAGAGCACTTTTGAACCACCAGAAACGTCACAACTTAGGCGAATTCAAATGCGAGCACTGCGAAAAAATTTTCGACAACATTCACAAGAAAAATTCTCACGTGACAACGGTTCATGTCCATGGATATTTACTAAATAAATGTGGTTACTGCAACCAAAAGTTTGCAGGGTATCGGACAAAAGCTGAGCATTTAAGGACCGCCCATGGTATAATAGAACGAGCGAAATGCCAAGCCTGCGAAAAGACCTTTTCAACTAAAGATTCTTTGAATAAACATATTAAACGCCATCATTTAATGGATTACCGGTACAGTTGTACTCTCTGTGACATGAAGTTTCATGCGAATAAGAGCTTGGAAGAGCATATGGTGAAACATACGAAGACGAGGAGTTTTCAATGCAGTGTCTGTTTCAAGAAGTATGGGAGACAGCAAACTTTGAGGGAGCATATGCGTATCCACGATAATGATAGACGATTTAAATGTGAACATTGTGTGATGGCATTTGTGCAAAAGTGTAGCTGGCGACGGCATATGCAATCTAAACATGAGGATCAACTGTAAGAAATTTTGGACAGAAAATTTGTTGTGTTTAAAATGTATGTGTCGTTGTGTGTCGTAAATTTTATGGTCTAAGTTTCTAAAGCTACGAAGTGGTGAAAAAAAAAACAATTGAATTGTAATTTAAAATGACGTGCTGACAAATTAAACAAATTTCACGAAAGTATTTTTTTAATTTTAATAATAGTACGATTTAAGATTTAATGTACCAGGGATTTTTAAAAGAAAATATAGATTTTGAAATCAATTCCAAAATAATACCACTAACAAGGACCTTTAAAGAGAGTCTTATATTAGGAGGAGGTCATAACGTTCTACAGAATTCTGTATCTAAAGCTTACTACACTCAACCAAATGAGTATAATACCACAATTATTGTAGATTAATAAACAGTTTTTTAAATGTTATTTATGTTACTTTACAATAAATTAATAAGTATGAAGCTGCTTGGCGATATCGCTTAAATTACTAAACCTAATAGTACATTTTTTTAAATATTCCTTCATAATTATCTTTAAAGAAAGGGAACCCTAAGCAATAAATAATATATAGTTTTCTTTGTAGGTTTACGAAGATCTCAAACACAATTTAACTTTGAAGATGCTATAGAGATTAAAATTGAGGATATGGAAGAATTAAAACCAAAATTAAAAAAGGGCGGTGAATTGCAGAAGCATAGATCGAATATAAAAGTGCTACTTATGAATTCGAATGCCACACCGATTCGTTGCCGAGGCGGTATCGGCTACGCTTGCTGCTTTTGCCAACAACAGTTCCCAGACCCAGCCGATCTTAAAAGGCACACTTTGGAATCACACGATGAAAGAGCTATAATGAATTTCATGAAAGGCATCGACTTGTCCAAGTTTCACGTTAAACTGGACATAACTGGCCTCAAATGTACCATATGCTACAACAGCATCAACACTTTGGAACAACTGATAGATCATCTTATAAATTTTCACAAGAAAATCATATTTATGGACATCAAAAATCATGTGCTGCCGTTTAAATTTGATAGCGAAAGACTTACATGTTGTGTGTGCATGAATGTGTACCACAAGTTTAAGCCATTACTAGAGCACATGAATGTACATTATAGTAACTATATTTGTGAGATTTGCGATGCGGGTTTCGTGTGTCGCGCTATTCTTCTTCAGCACGCGGAAAGTCACAAACTTGGGACATTTAAATGCGACCACTGTACCAAAATATTTGACACGATAAGAAAGAAAAAGTCGCACGAAAAGTGCGTGCACACACATACAGAAAAACTTAATAAATGCGGCTATTGTAATGAGAAATTTAAAGATTATCGAATGAAAGAAAAACATCTCTTGAAAGAGCACGGAATCCGTAATGTTTTGCTGAAATGTCAAGCTTGCGATAAAACTTTTATAAATCAGAAGCAATACACGATTCATATAAAGAGGCTACATCTTATGGACAAGAGACACAGTTGTACCGAGTGTGATATGACGTTTTTTTCGGCGTTTGAGTTAAAGAATCATTTGGTGAAACATTCTGGGTTGAGGAAGTTTGAATGTGAGGTGTGTCACAAGGCGTATGGGCGGAAGAAGACCCTTCGTGAGCATTTACGAATACACGCAGATGATAGACGGTTTAAGTGCGAGCATTGTGGGCAGGCGTTTGTCCAAAAGTGTAGCTGGCGTGGGCATATGCGAGCAAAACATGGGGAGCAAGTGTAGTTCGTCCACTTATTTGTTAATTTATAGTAGATATTTATAACTATTGGTTTGAGATAATAAATCTATCTTATGTTATGCTGTTTTTATTTCTTTTAATCTTTAAATAAATGTAATTGGTCATTTTTCAAATGGCTAGGTATCGATGTAGTTGGAAAGATAGTTATTATTATTTTTATTTCTTTTAGGTCACAATTAATGTGGATAGGTTTTACTTTAGGTGTTTTTATATGGTTGAGTATTTGTGTATTTAAAAGGATCTGTATTAATAATGTTTTAAGATACACATAAGGAAATAAAATGTTCATATTTTATAAGAAAAGATAAAAGTAAATAATACGAAATTTTCTTTGTAGGTAAAAGAGTCGTCAAATCAGCGTCTACAAAAGTAAAGATTGAAATAAAAGAAGAGAAAAAGCCGAGCAACATCAAAGTTGTTGCAATTAAAAAGTTATCGGATTATCAAAATGACTTACAAAAACATCGAGCGAATGTAAAAGTTTTGTTAGAAAATTCTAACGCAACGCCCATTCGCGGCCATAGAGATAGAGGTTATGCCTGCAATTTTTGCTCCAAACATTATCACGATCCCGCTGAATTGAAAAAACATAGCTTAGAGCATACTCCCAATTTAACTCAAGAAAATCTTCTCATGGTAGTTCCATCTGACCTTAAGCAACTCTGCATAAAACTGGACATCACTGGACTCTTTTGCAAATTATGTGAGAAGACCATAGATTCCATTGAAAGTCTAATAGATCATTTGAAGACCGTTCACCAGAAACCATTCTTCACGGACATAGTCCAACAGATGCTGCCCTTCAAGTTCGAGACTGAAAACCTGCAATGTTACATTTGTAAGAATATATTTAATAAATTCAAGAAACTAATGGAACATATGAACATTCATTACAGCAACTTTATGTGCGACATCTGCGATGCTGGTTTTCTCAATAAAAGAAAACTATACTACCACAGAGAAGCGCATAATACGGGAAAATTTCCTTGCGATCAGTGCCCGAAAGTCTTCACCACCCACAGCAAGAAGCGATGTCACGAAAGGCAGTTCCATGACAAAGCGATGCTGGTAAACAAATGCGGACTTTGCTCCGCATTGTTTAAAAATAACCGCCAAAAAGACAAGCATTTAGTGGAAAAGCATGGTATATCATCCTTCGCGAGGAAATGCCAAGCTTGCGACAAAATGTTCGTCCACCAAAATAGTCTAACTATTCACATGAAACGTCACCATTTAGTGGAAAGATCGCATAAGTGTACAGAGTGTGACAAAGCCTTCTTCTCCAGTACAGAGTTGAGAGCTCATATGGTGAAGCATACTGGGCAAAAGGAGTTTAAGTGTGAAGTGTGTTTAAAAACGTATGGAAGACAGTGGACTTTGAAGGAGCATATGCGTATTCATATGGATGATAGGCGGTTTAAGTGCGAGCATTGTGGGCAGGCCTTCGTCCAAAAGTGTAGCTGGAGAGGACATATGCGGGCGAAACATGGGGAACAAGTGTAGTGTGTAGAATTTTCTAGATCATTTTTAGTACATTTGCAATAATTTTGATTATATGTTATAGGTTCTGAAATGTTTTATTGTTACAATTTTTAAATAAATACACAGTATATTTACAAGTTTTTTTTTTATATTTTATTCATATTGGATATGTTTTAAATGCATTGAATTTAAGAAAAGAACGTAGTTTTTTTTTAACGACATCCGCTACTAAACAAAGTCATAATGTCCACACATTGTAGGTACATACATAGCTCTAGGAAAAAACATTGGATTTATTATATCATCGGTGTAGGTTTACGTTAAACAACAGAAAAGCTTTATTTTATCATTATTCATTATATAAAAATGAAAGTATATTTTTACATTTGATTGAAAGCATTAAAGAGAACTGTGACGGCTTATTAATTAAACGGCATTTTAAAGGATTGTGAAAAAATTGTGTAACTTCATATGTTCTATGTTTTAGTATAACCATAAGCAATAATTTTGGACGTATGGACATCAACATTCAATAATTCATGATTTTCTTTGTAGGTGTACTACGTAAAACCAAAAAAGAACGAACGAAATCGAAAAAAGGTCACAGAGACGAAGAATCGGTAGAATTGACTGCTGATAGTGCAGTTCCTAAAGTGAGACAAGGAGAACAATTAGAGAAACATCGTACCAATGTAAGAGAAATTATACTTTGCACGAATGCGACACCGATTCGGTGTCGTGGCGGCATCGGGTACGCATGTTGTTTCTGTACAAACCAGTTCCCAGATCCAGCGGATTTGAAGAAACATACCATTCAAGATCACGATGATGAAACCAAATCCATATTCATGAAAGGAAGAGACATGTACGGGTATCTTGTTAAACTGGACATTACAGCTCTGGAATGTAAATTATGCGGAACCAATGTTGACACGCTAGAACAGATAATGGAACATTTAAAGGATATACACGATAAAAATATTAGTACAGATATTGCCAACCATATACTACCCTTCAAATTCGATAGCGAGAATCTTCGCTGTTTCATGTGCCACAATGTTTTTAACAGATTCAAAGCACTGCAGGAACATATGCATACACATTACAGAAACTATATTTGCAAAGTATGTGACGCAGGATTCGTGAACCGCCATCTTTTATTATGCCACAATGAAGGCCACAAAACTGGGACCTTCGCGTGCGATCAGTGTGCCCAAATCTTTGACACGATACGGAAAAGAAAGCTACATGAAAGAAAAGTACACAACGGCCTCAACATGCCCCATAAATGTGGTTATTGCAATGAAAGATTTAAAGAGAACTGCCATAAGAATGAGCATCTTGCGAAAGTCCACGGCGTAGTGGGACCGTTAATAAAATGTCAAGCGTGTGATAGAACGTTCGCGACACAGCAAACTTGGTTGTTACACATGAAGAAGTACCACCTAATGCAACGACAACACAAATGTACTAGATGCGAAATGGACTTTTTCTCGAAGAGAGAGCTAACTGACCACATGGTCAAACATACTGGGACGAGAGAATATAGGTGTGAAATGTGCTTCAAATCGTATGGAAGGTTGAAGACCTTAAAAGAACACATACGCCGTTTACACCCAGAGGATAGAGATTTCAAATGTATTCATTGTGGGCAATCGTTTGACAAAAGTTATGCTTTAAAATGTCATATAAGCGCCAAACATACGGACATACTTTAGTTGTAGAAATTGTTTTAAATATTTAGCTAATAGATTTTAGATCGTGTAAAATAGTTTGTCCTAGATGAATTAATGTTAATTACATATGTATGTAGATCATATTTATACGAATAAATTTTATTTTTTTATTATAAAACGGTTATATCAGTTATCCATGATCCGTTGGAAGTGAAAAAATCATTTAAGGGGTTTTGTCGAAGTTCGTTGTTACAAAAAAGCCTATTAGAATGAAATAATAGTTTAGAAAAAAAATAATTTTCATCGGAATATTCATTCAAAAGTCGAGCAATGGGGTGCAATTTGATAATCATTTAGGAAAATCTTGCTTGTGTGAATTCAAGATTACAAAACTTATAACAGTTTCTACATTACACCGATTTATGACATTAAATATCAATTTACAAAGGTAACCAATTATAAGTTTATTTAAACGAACAGTTATTCATTAAGAAAATACATTAATATAAGTAATCAATGTATCTCATTCTATTCTCTCTTTATAGGTGTCAGAACGATAAAAATCGAAAGTGGAATAGCGACAACAGGCGTCGATGTGAAGATTATCAGAGGCCATAAGGAACCTAAACTTTCAGAATCGAGGAAAAACCAGCAGAATCTAAGACTTATACTGTTAAATTCGAACGCTAATCCCATTAGGAACAAAGACAGCCTTGGCTACGGATGTGCATTTTGCCATGAACAATTTCCAGAACCGACCAACTTAAAGAAACATTTCCTAGACGAACATAATAGTGATAGATTGATTAAGTACATGTCTGGAAAACTATTTGACCATGTCGTCAAACTAGACATAACCTATTTAAATTGTGCTCTTTGTAATCTAGATATAACGAAGTTAGAAGATCTCATGACACATTTGAAAACAGATCACGGGAAGGACATTCATACTGATATAAAAAGTTCAATAGTTCCATTTAAATTTGACACCCCAGAATTGAGGTGTGCAGTCTGCTCAGCTGAATACTTAAATTTCAAATTGCTGCAGGAGCATATGAATTCTCATTTCGGTAATCATATATGTCCTATTTGTGGAGGCGGTTTTATGACGGAACGGTTACTCGGAACACATGTCAAGAGACACAAAAATGGCGAATTTAAATGTGACGAATGTGAAAAAGTATTTGGTAATAAGGATAAGTTAAAGGAACATCAAAAGAGGACGCATCTTGGTTTAGGAAAACGCAACAAATGCTTGGTCTGTAATGAGAGGTTCCTGGATTATTGGAAGAAGATTGACCATATGGTGAAAGTGCATGGAGCGCCACCAGTTGTGTTGAAATGCCACGCTTGTGACCGTACTTTCCGGAATCAAAGAGCCTTATCACGACATACAAAAAAAGATCATTTATTGGAGAGGAAACACAAATGTGCGGAATGTGAAATGAGGTTTTTCAGCAAAAGTAGCCTGCAGCGACATATGGCAAAACATACAGGATTGCGGGATTTCAGATGCGATATCTGTTTCAAAGCGTATGGGAGGAAGAATACTCTAAGAGAGCATATGAGGATTCACGCAGATGATCGTAGATTTGCCTGTGTCCATTGTGGGCAAGCGTTCGTCCAGAAATGCAGCTGGAGAAGTCATATGCGTTCCAAGCACGGAGAAGAAGTGTAGAACCTATATATGTATCTAGATATTTATTGCGTTGAGAAATAAATGCGTATTAATTAACACGATTTTGGTTATTTTTATTTTTATTTCATACCTTGTAATTACGTAAAAGCAAACGAATGCAATTTAGGCTTATTTTGTTTCTGAAGAAAAACTATTCGGTTTTTTTTTACAAATTTTCGACTTGAAAATAAAAAAATACGCATAATCGTTTCATTTGATTATATACTTATTTATTTTGATTTGCTGATGCGATGTTTTGAAGATTCTATACGATTAATTTTAAGTAACCTAATCCTGAAAATTAATAGAAGATTGAAGTATTGTGTTCAAGATCAATAAGTCGACAAACAACAAAGGTTCATATCTATACAGGGTGTTCCTTAAGTATGTGTTAGATATATAATCTGTTACATATACATCTATGTTTGCCATTAAAAAGAAAAAGAAGACTAAAAAGTCAAGCAGTAGTCTGTTA
>DVVJ01000154.1:0-18866 GCA_018234505.1 Junonia neildi neildi
ATAGTCGATCAAAGTAAAAATATAATTTCGTCCAAATTTCATTGAAAATTGTTAAGATAAACATGTTATTTGTTAAAGTATAAGTAAACTTTAAAGATTAAATTAACAAATGTCCATATATTATGAGGAAAACTACGGAACCCTTCATACGCGTGGCTCGACACGCACTTGGCTAATTATTTGATAATACAGACACATCTCATTTATTGGATTTTATATTAACTTTTTTATTTGTTTTTTTTTTTTTGTTTTCATTATACACATTGTAAACTACAATTAATTACTATAATTTTATTACATAACACAACAATTTGATGTTATTATTCAGAATGTTATATTTATTGGTAACGGATCTAAAATAATGTTTTGCAAGGGACCTTTACTCAGGCCAAATTTTGGTTGAAAATAGATTTTGGTGAAATAAAACACTAAATCCTTAAAAAATAAACACAAAATTTTATCTCTAGTCACAATATTTGTGCAGGACACACATCAAATTAGCTCGGTCGTATTTCGCGCAAACATAAAAATCTAAAGTAGGTGTAATGACAAAAATTATACTATAATTAAGTATGTCTTACGTAATTACCTATTATTTTTGTCATTAGTATTATTTTTGTCATATAAAAATCTAAAGCAGGTAAAATCATACTTAATTTAAGATATGTCAAGGGTGATATTTGAGATCTGGGAATTAAGCATCTCAGCCGTCTCTGAAACTGCCTCTAAAAACTTTTACAATTGTTTTTTTCTCAAAGAGATTTCAAAATACTACGAGTACGTTTATATTGATTTTCAACTAGGTACGTGTTCTTACCAGTCCAGATTTTTTAACTTACCATCAGTCTGGTAAATAAAACCAATTATTTATTAATTTATAAATAAAAATAAACAATTGTCCCCTATAACGTCTAACACATAATAACAATCAACTACATCATTTCATTACGTATAGGACATTCAGTAGTCGTATTGAATCGTGAAAATATATCAAAAGAAAACCGTATAAAAATGAGAATGGGACATGAAATTCGTCTTAATAGCCATTCCTGTCATATTTCGTCTTATTTATGGCACACAATACATTTATATTAAAATTTATAAATAAATCTCCGAAATGGGACCCTAACCAATGAAAGTTAAATTATATTTAAGTGAAAAACAAGACTTGCCTACATATTATATTGTTTTAGCCTAGAAAATGTATGTCTCTCTTAATCACTTTCTTTTATTGTTTCTTTTATTATTATTATGTATTATTAAGTCACGTATTTTAAAATTTAATGTGATAATATGCACAGAATAAACAGTACATTATGTTTACGACGCTAATTAATTACGCGTTAATTACGCGCCATTCAACTATAATTTTCACTAAGGCTAGACAGTGTTATATCATAACGTAGTTGGCTTTTATTTAATATAAATAAATAATAATTATTCATTCATCCAAGTATTTAATTTTATCACTACATTGTCTACAATTAATATGATATGATTAAAAAAAATAGAACCTTAAAAATAAAATGTTCCTCACAACATATTATCAAATAATTGTCCCTATTTTATAATGGATAGCCCTATAAATAGGTAATTTCAATTAAAACAAAACTTAAAATTAATTATTAATGTTGATTTGTCCAAATAAACATTTAACTAATCAACACTATTACCTCAATTTCCAATTTGTCTTAGGTAGATCTAATCCCACGTACATTTGAGAGATACATCATCAAACTTTTCATAATTAATTGCTAAAATAACTAAAAAACCAGGCGACTTATAATTATATAAGCTGAGGGGATGACGAGGGTGTAAGATATCGGCACGGTAAGTTTCCAAGACAAGCACAAAAAGTCGTTCATTTGTGTTATAGTAAAACCTAAAGTTAATTATTAATGTCAAATTTTCCATACACATTTAACTACCCAACACTTTAACCTAAATAATTATCTAATTTGTCTTAGTTATATATAATCTCACGCACATCCATCTCAGAGATACATCATCAAACTTTTCATAATTAATTGCTAAAATAACTAAAACATATTCCAGGCGACTTAAAGTTATATAAGCTGAGAGGATGACGAGGGTGTAAGATCTCGGCACGGTAAGTTTCCAAGTCGAATCTGTCATTATTCCCCGGGCCGCACCTGCGCTCGTACAAATAACCACGTAAGGCTGTAAGGCTGACAAATTGTATCACATTTGTATTGGTCATGCGCGTTTCGCGGCGTGCCGTACTAAAAATTCAGTACGTTTCGAAATTCTATTTTCGTCTATCCTAACTTTACATATTTTAAAATATTTCTGTCATGTCGACGGTGGATAAGTTTATTTATTTTTATTATTACTTTGCGATTCAATTTATTTCTAGACGTATAGAGAGTATGTATGTATGTATGTATGTAACGGAATCTTTGAGCTGAATTTTCACCAGTTTTCAGATATCCGATAAGTTTGGAATTTTGCACACGTGTCAAGGGTGGATGACAATGCAATAATTTGATAACAGTTTCCCATTATCCTTATTAGGACCGCCAGGAAGGAAAGAGACAGAGCTAGCGCGCGATCTAGGCATGACTGCAGTTAAGCGTATTTTTTTTAGGTTTTTGAAACTATTTTGTAATTATTAGATCAAATTTTAATGACTTTTATTGGATTTAATTTATTTTATGAAAAAGCCAAAACGGCTAAAGTATAAACCGAAGAGTGTTAGAATACATCTTGAAATAACGAAAATAAAACTAGAAAATAATATGTTCCGACATAAAACATTCATTAACGCAAAAAGCGTAAGCTGCTTTATTCATTAATGAGATCGTTTGAACATCTACGTCGAAGCTATTTCTATCTAGATTTCCATATTAAATAGCAATAAAAAATAACGGCTTGAAATGGCGTCTTATGTAATGCCAAGACTTTAAATTGCATTCAACTATATGAAGGTTATCGATATAAGGATTTCAGTTCAAGACGTCTTTCATATATTCAAATCTCGATTCCCAAACGTACTTCGCGTATGGAAAATTTAATAAAAATCCTTCGCATACAGAACGTAAGCTACTGCCTTATCAGGCTGCCGTTTTATTTCTGAATCATTCGGTACCTGTAAATTTTTAAAGCAGGAATTTATTAAATCATTTCCACCGAAAGGTAACAGACGAATCTGTAATACCGTGTCTGGAACTCAAATATGAAAGAATTTACTCTGAGTAACATGAAAATTAAGAAATGAAATTACCGTTTCAGTTTTCTGCTACAAGCCTAAACCATTTTTCGTTATTTTTAACAAAAACTCATGAAACAGTTAATATCCTACAACTGAGCAAGATCTTCTTTTCGTTAAGGAAAAGAAAAATCTTAATCTATCACGCTGAACTATTGAGATTCTACATATATATGTATATTTCTTGGACTATTTATGTTTTTCATTGCATACCACTTTATTTGCATTGCCTTTTAACTGAAGAATAGATTACCTTTACTTTTTACTACTCTGTTAAAATATCATTCCTGTGTTTTCCGAAAAGCCTTCCATTCATTGTTCAATTTCTAACACCTACCCCTTACAAGTCTACAAGTCTAATTACATATTAGTTAATCTAAACACGCGGTAGCGTGTCAAGCCAAGTTCAAGGTAACAGAACTGGCGAGCCGCACCGTGTGTAACATTACACGACCGATTTCGAGGCACTTTTGACCCCTTCATAACTCTAAAACTATTTGACCTAGATTTATCAAATTTGGTTCATGTATTGAGACTTACGAAATATAGACGTATTCCAAATTTCATAAACATAGCTCAAATAGTTAGTTAAATATTAACTTCCGAAAATCGTTATATTTATGACTGACTGACCTATAGATCAAAATTATAACCTACTTCTAGACAACCTAGAAACTTGATATTTGATATCAAGGTAGACTATTATGCATGTACAAAGAGAAAAATCTGAAAATTGAAAATAATCGATATTTATGATAAAAAAAAACGCGACCAAAACAAACAACATCGGATATACATTATATTATATTATTAAATCATATTATAAGAACATATGATTTTTGCAATTCAAATGAAAATCGTAGAAGTTCTACGAATAAAACTCAATGTAAATGGTGATTTAATAATTACCGTCATATTTATTCAGGGTAAGATTACAAATATTGCTAGTAAAAATAGAGTAAGATAATTTTATTGTATTAGATCATACTTTTGACGGTGAAGTTGGGAATGGCCTAGTATTCAATATTGAACTTGGCTCTCATTTCACATTTATGTTTTTGATGGGACTATAAAATAATATTAAAATATTTTATAGCGATCAAATGGCAGATTTTTATGAAAATTTTACATTTTTTAAAAAAAGAAACTTATCGTTTAGGACTTTATTAACTATGAATTACTTATAACATTTTAGAAACCTTGACTAATGAAGAAAAATCTAGAAAAAAAAACATATTAAAAAATTCCAAAAAGTCGCATTACATTTGAAATAAACAACAAATCATGATCGAAATTCGATGAGCCAATTGACAACGCAAATGAGAGTGCGAAGGTTTTGAACCCACGACCTCCATTGTCCAGTCAGTGCCGTCCGCAGTACCATCAGGCTGTGTTACCAATTTAGGAGTTTTCCCCTACATTTAGGGACAAAAGAATCATTTTTGTCCCTAGATTTCGGCTGAACTTTTTAGGGGGAAAATTTGAGGGGCTTTAAAATTAAATCGAAACAGTAAAAATTTCGATATATATAATAATATAGTTACAAAAGTTAAACATGTATAAAATTTTTGGGCTTATGCTCGTATACCAACTATATCAGGTATATTTTTGTAGTGCTAATTATGTGTCGTTTAGGAATTATACCGTAGGTGGAAAAAGGCTCAAGGGTTGGTAACACTGCTTCACGATAGCTGGTCATTCGCGAATTCGAAGTTAGAAAGTTAACTTTAATTCCGGCATTATTTTTACAAGGCTGGTTAGTCGTGCCCAGTGTGTCTGTGGACGCGCACGTTGCGTTCAGCCTAGTGCGGTACCGTTAGTGTTCTCATTTGTCCGACAAGATAGGATTTTGTTTAAGTGAGTATTGAATTATTTAATATACGACATTCTTATTGGATTCTGTTATAAATGAGTCTTTAGTGTCGTTTTGAATCGCATACGCATGTTTGACAGTTTGATACTCATCGATTGGCCATAACTCTTGATGTATAATTATGCACTTCGTGTTTTTCACTTGTAATTAATTATTATGGTAATTGTTGTTTCTTTTTCTTTAATATAACAGTAGGATGGTTTGATCGGTTTTGTCGTCGATCTCGTGCATCTCTGAGATGAGCAACAGGTGTGGATAGAGTACCGTTAGGTTATCTTCTGTTGAACTACTTGGAAGACCATTAAATTGCATAATTTTATGTACCTGGAGAATTTATTGTATATGCATTGATACGGTTTTTTAACTGTTTTGTATTGTTTTTATGTTAAAACTGAAATGTAGAGCTTTATTTCAACTATTATATAAATTATTTAGTAGTTGTGCTTTATTCGTATGTTATTATTACTTTATTAATGGATGTATTATGATATTTTTTTTACAAAAAATATAGGTAGGTACATTACTGGTATGAGTATAATATTCTTATTTACATAAACGAGAAAATATGTAATTAAATAACGAACACTTAATTAACGAACTGTTTTTGCTCTGTTCCAAGAAGAGTTAATTACATCTAATTTAAGTTTTTTTACTCTAAATTCATATTTAAAATGTTAAAAATTAAAAATAATATCTTATTGCTTATAAAATTACGTGTAGGTACGTACAATACATGAGACATGACCAGTAATAAAAACAGCTAATAAATCATAAGCTGTTTGCGTTCTTAATTAGTTGGTTTTGACTTTTTTTTATTTTTAGCTGAATATAATTTTGATATAAAATTTTATCTAATAGGAGCTTACTGTCTAAAACTTAGTCCTTAAGAGACAATTTTAAGATATTTTTTGCGCTGAACTTTGTCTTATTAAGAAAAAAGTAACCTACCTACATCTTCTTACTATATCAGTGAACCAGTCCAATAAATCTTGAGTTATGTGATCGACTGTACATCGTTGAAAGATAAGCGCATAATTATTGAGAATGCAATCTTGCACCGAGGGCGGCATCAAACTGCAAGTCTGCAACCCGTGGGATGCAGAGACAATGACATTATTGTTTGACAGATCGGATAAACATCGGAAAAATTTAGCTAACACTAACAATAGGACTAGTATTTCCGAACGAAGTCAGCTATGACTTCAGAGAAAGACGCTCTATGTTTGTTGCTTGTTAATTTGTATACCTAAATAACTTTAAATACGACTACATTAAAACTTACTATATTAAGTAAATATTTGCTTCTTTCATTTTACGATTACATGTTCGAGAAGTGTTAATTTTCTTTAAAGAGTGTCAAAAGTATTGTCTAATCAGAAATTATTCATGATAATTTTACACAAAGACACTCTCACTTTTTATAACATTACACGTAATAAAGAGAAATTCGCTCTCTATTTTAAACATACTTGTACCTTTCGAAAGGTACGTCATTTCAGATGGTCTGACGGAAGAAACTCTGACACATGTTTATCCACCAATCCGCAGTGGAGCAGCGTGGTGGATTAAGCTCCATACCTTCTCCCTAATAGGAGAAGAGGCCTATGCCCAGTGGGATATGTACAGGCTGTGTTACGTTTTACGTTTTTATAAGTTGTAATATTATTTCCACCTGAAAATCTTTAAAACCTTAAAGGAGAAGCCTTATTTCGTCCTACCTCCAGGTTTGTTATTTACCTATTAACATTCTTTCTTAATTAAAACGCTCGTAACTTCTACGTCGTTAGCTGTTATCGTTACATAAACAAATGATCGTTAAAAATAACTAAATTATGAGTTCGACTTATTGTTGTTTTTCTTTTAATAAAAACATCAATATCTCTTCTATCGTAAAATCCAAGTTTTTCAAACAAATCTCTAAAAGATTTGTTTTGATCAACACGAACTTTGTACTCAATATAGAACCTTATCCAAAATGTATTCTCTACCTGTTAGTTTCAACTTAATATCAGACCTTATAGACAAGGGGACCTTATAGTTGGAAGTTTAAGGTTCCAAGGCTAGGCCAAACATTTGGAAATTCATACATATGTAATAAGTTCCAAAAGTTACGTCTGAAATACAAAAGCCACCAAAATAGGTCACAAACTTTCAAGTAATTGACGTATCAGTTCAAAACATGCCTGTTGCTGTCGCATATATTCTGATATGCTTTTTGACAGGCCGCTTCCACCCCTCTACTAGAACTTCTGACTGGTTCGGTAAAATCAATTCCTACAATTTATTTGGCACCTTTATGGCATGTACCAAAAATTTTAAGGGTATAGTTTTGTGGATGCCTTTAATTAAAATGAAGTTACTTAAAATAAAATGGCAAAATACCAATCGACTTAAATTTAAAAACTGATATAAGGTTTTAAACCTTACAAACAATATCGTTTTTTACACGATTGTGAACAATATTTTGGACGTAGATATTTATAGATTGTCCTAATACCTTTAAAGCATTTCAGGAATTTGATGGATTTTGATCATTGAGACGTCTATCGATATGTTCAAAGCGTGTGATCGTTATTTTTAAACTTTTTTTGTTTAATCAAAATGGCGATATTTAGGTACCTGCTTCCAGTTAATTAGCCTTAATTTCTGCTTCATGCAAGCTTTAAAATAAATGTACCATTTGGAGTAGGTAAATCGTATGTTATTACAACTTAATTTTGTCAGCGTTCCAATGACTTTGTGATTGAAAATGAAATTCGTATCGGTCAGATTCTAATTACAAGGCATGTCGCTCTTTTATTGGCTCTGGTATGCTCTATAAAATTTAGTAATCAGACCAAAGAAATAAAAGCCATTTTCTTTTCTTTAGCCTTACAGTTACTTTTCATCTTTTTCTTGTTTTAATCAAATGGTCACAATCTGCTTTGTTGTCTGCTTAAGTCTATCATGATTTTAATCTTTACTGCTTTGCCTCACATATTCATCGATTTGCTGAAGAAAGTTGATCTAAAGGATCAAAGAATTATTAAATACGTGTCCTTACGGAACGAAAAGGTATGACAGGAAGAGCGAGTCAAAGATAGGGGAAGGAATGAATCGTTTTAATAAAATGCTGGTTAATTAATTTTTATTTATCAATGTCACGATTATTTTGTTAAAATGTAATATTGGAATTAAGTAGGATATAAAACGGAATAATTTTATGGTCGATGTGATTTCACCTGCAATACCAGTTCTTGAATGTAAAACCTAACTGTCTTCATTAATACCGTTACATTTTGAAGCGAAATTTTAAATTTTATTAACAAGTTTAATGTGATATTGAAATATGGTCAATAACTTTTTTCATCGATTACTGTTATATTTTACTGGCTCTGGCTGGCTATTATCAAATATTCTCGTTAGTGCCTGAATAGTCTCAGGGTATGGTCCGAAATATTAATATATCCACCGGTCACTTGATATCTGATATTACTCTTATATGAAGTCGGATAAAAATAAGCAACTGTGCCAATTTTTCCGGAAACTTAATATACATATAGGTAATACTCATTTAAACGTTCTTGTGAAAACATAGGAATAAGTATAAGAGTGTATTCTTAAGTATAGATTTATTAGCTCCAATACTTACACGAATAGACCTAAAAGCTTTCTTATGTTTGAATCTACAGGGTGTAACTAATCTTAATATTCCTTATTTTTGTTACCCCATCGGTTCAATGTAAAAGAACATAATATGGTATTGATTTTCTATGTAATCTAACGATAAGGATAGTTAGATTATGATACGCAATGATATGCAGTATTGGGTATTTTTTAATTGAAATTGTAATTATGTATAAATATGATAAAGAGGAACGCATTATATATGCGAAAGTGAGTGCTTAAGTTTGTTATATCTTCACGGCTACGAATAGAGGTAACTTTTATCATGGATTACTTTAAAAACTTATAAGATATGTATATTGTGCACAAAAAGTACCTATAAGACTTATAGGAACTTAAAAAACATGAATTTTACCAAAAAATCATTATCAAGTCCCTCTGCCCTATCATCAATCACTTACACGAACATTTCCAACTGTTCTTCCTATACCAATATCCAATACACCTGCTAGTTAACACTCAATTTATTCAAATGTAGATAAAACCGGCACTCAGTTGTATGCAGTCGACAGTCGAAGATCTAAGATGCGCCAGCGTCTTAACGGTTTTACGCCATTAATTGATCCGGCTCAGCCAACGGTATCCGTTGCTAGAACCGTGGTATATTCTCGATTTGTATTTGTGTTTTTAATTATGATATTTGTAATGCTTATTAACGTCCTGTCACGGTTTTTAAAAGGTTCTTCTGTGAAATCTCTATTAAGTTGATCAGTTTTGTAACAGATTATACTGTTAGCAGCTGCTACAATCTTACTGCTTCATTGTTTTGAGTCGTAACGTGAAGAAACTTAATTAAAACAACAAAAAATATACATAAAAAATTTGACCTTCTAATTTACTATTGCTTTTAAATTCAACTTAAATTCAATAACCACCCTCAGCCTACATCAGCGCTTCATTTAAAGAGCCTTTTCAGAGTGCTAGTCTTTTCAGAAAGATACATAATTTGTGTCTCTTTTGTTTGAAACTAGGGCAGCTTAATTATAACGTATACAAGACTTGCAAACGATGCTCAATAAGTTGTTGAAATCGAAATAGAATACAAGTATAAGCGTGTGTACACGCTACAAAGAAAAGAAATAAAAAAAACACAACAAGAAAAAGTGTTTGATAAAGACGTTTTGCCTGCCATTCATGTTTTAAATATAAGTAAAAAAATTGTTCAATTTAATAATAAAATGATTACATCGAAAAAGAAAAGTTCAACTTCCTCCAGGTACCAAAATGTTTTTTGTTGATTGTAGATTTTAAAAACAAATTCACGTGGTCATATTCTAGATCCCTCTTTGGTACCCATATTCTATTTTCCATTTATTTTATTTAAATTTTTTCATAAAATCGTATACTTATTAAAAAAATCTCCGTCATTCCAGCATCAATTTATATTTAAAATACTGCAAATAGTCGTAGGTTTATGTATAAATAGAATATAATATTAAAGCCATAACATGAAAAGACTTGGCGAGATGTTTTTGCATCCTCTCATTTCAACGTCGATAGCAATCCCTTTAAAATATGTAGGTATCAAGTGTCTCTATGCAATTTACAGTGGAGTTGTACCTACATATACATAAATATTATAGTAAGAAGTTATGTGTTAGAACAACAAACAAAATTTAATATCTTTTTTACGGGATGACAACGAAAAGAATTTGATCTAAATACGACAACTTTTTTTTTTATTTTCTGTTATATCCCAGAGGTGTTGTTACGCCAAACTTGTGTTTATAGGTGTCAAATCTATCTTATAAAATGCTTTTGCTCAGATAACTGTCATCAATGTATTTGGTATAAATTTTTTCATATTATTCTTGTGCCCATACCTAAGAGTTTTCATTTCATTTTAGATAGCGTAGTTACATTAATTAGAAACTTTTTACGTCCTTTAATCAGAAGTCACAACGCAAACACAAGAGCAATATCCATAATAGAGGAGCAATGAAAACTTTCTCCTAGTAGGGTGTTAAAATACAAAACAAAAGTAGTTCACGCGAACAAACTTTCCGTATTACATTAAAAGCGTAGGTACTATCGTATTGTGTTGCAGACATCTAGAATTCTGGAAGAGAGCTCTGTCATGCTCTCCAACATATTGAAAAGCTCTGAGTAATGTCATTCACTCATGGGTATTGGATAAAGTAGGTCAAAAACCTCGCATTTCGAACTGTGAAGCTGTGAAGCTGAGCCATATGAGTTTCATGATTTAAACGCTCTTTTCAGTGCTGAATAGTAACCAGAGTTTGTTAAAAATGACGTTTATGAATCTACAGAAATGTCTTCAATGAAATATTTAGTTCCAAGATTTAGTAAAGTTGAAAATATAAGTATAAATAGACACGTAGTTATAGGAAGTAATATTGAAATTAATATGGCCGAATGAGTTTAATTTGTTGAGAAAATGTATATAAATAGCGTAGTGTATAAAGTTGGAAACTTGGGAGAAATCGTCTAATTAATGTATGGGCGTGAGAGTAAATATTGTTTCCAATTTCCAAACTTTTAATGGAGTTTTAGGACATTTCTTATTTACGTATCAGTTATGCCTACATTACTGTATACATAAACAATGCGTAAGTTCAGGGTAAACAATTTCTTAAATGAGACATACAATATTTAATTTAATAAATGTTTATTGTTATTTTTAAGTCAGATATATTAAATCTTTTGTCCTATCTTTTCGTGTTCATTGTATGATAATTGTAAAATTTCTAGTCGATTTTTGGAATACATTCCTTAAAACAAGTTTTCACTTATTTAGGAAGTTCCTTAAATGTGGAATGACTGCATTTTCTTTCTTTTATAAGAAACTAAAAATGCTTTTCGCTACTAGAGATGCTGAAACATAACACAGATGTAATTCTCTTTGCTAATGTATCTTTTAAGCTAGTAATTTTAGCCTTAAGGAACAAAGAATGGTACATTTTCCACAAGGTTTCAAGATAAAATAAGGACCCTTGCTTAGGAAATATATCTGTTACCACTACTCTTAAATGATACTGGAGGCCAATAAAATTTATCTGACCCAGTAAAATAAAAAAAAAATACAATTTCGGTGAAAAGGAAATTCGGAAATCAATTAAAATGAATGAATTCATGAATAAGACTTTGTGATCGGGTATTATAAGTACCAGTATTAGTATCGTCGTCGTAACGTGGGCGATACCCACCAGTCACTATTATAAAATGTTTTGTTAATTAAAACACACAGCCCATCACTGTATCAACACACTGGAGCCAAGTCAGCCAAGTTAGATTCTGACGCCTTTGACGTGCGGTCGACCTGAATGTGACACTGAATGTAATTAAACGCGCATTAATTAGAGAGTTACTTCGCCTAAGATGTTCAATATTCAGATTTACAGCCACCCATGTATATTGAATAGATTTTCATCTAATGAAGTTAATTTAGTAACACTTTTAGATTTCTTTTTTGATTTTTTTCCGAGTTTAAATGAGATTCTTTTATTCTTGCTTTTTATCTGAGTTTTATAATTTTACGGAATAGACCCAAGTTTTCTGTTATATTACAATTTCAGGCCCACTGAAGGTTTAAGATTAGGCTTATTAGGTGTTGCTTATTTCGGTTTTTTAAATTACAAATCCTGGACAATCCGATACAACGTTGCTAACGAATTAGTGGAAAACTTGTTCGATTTTATTTTCTCACTCTTAAAAGATATATTGCGTTCGATAAAGTTTCTTTGAGAGTGTGCTGATGAAAAAGTAGGTCACGTTGCTGGAAGATAGGTTTTTTAAAACTTTAAAGCACCAAAGGCTTTCGTAGGTGGATTTCCAGATGAATTATCGATTTCTTACCTGAAAACTTAAGTCGAGTCGATTCCCTTTGAAATTACCAACAATTTGAATAACATTGGTTAAAGCCATTCTTTTGCAATAGCCTGCCTTATTTTAAATTGATTTCTTCGTTACTAAAATTTATCGAACCACCTTTGTTTTGTATTTTATTTTTAACCGACTTCAAAAACAGGAGGAGGTTCTCAATTCGTCGGGGTCTTTTTTTTATTTTTTATGTATGTTACCGAATTACTCGAAGATGGCTGGGCTGATTTTGACAATTCTTTTTTTGTTTGAAAGGATGTTTCACAGGTGGTCCCATTGCCAGAATATCAGAATCTGGTGATGGGATCCTGGAGAAATCGAGGGAACTCCTCAATTTTTATAGGCACACCTATAGTGATTTCAGTTTTTTAAAAGCACCTTGGTGTGATAGTGATTTTGTTTCGTGATCTATGTCTATATTACCCACTAGGAATTTATCAAGATTGCAATGCAATGATTGCAATTAGATTCTTTCAAGTACCTATACAATAATAATTTTACAAAAACAAATTTTAATATGTCCCAGTTTTATGGATTCTATCTTACAAATCAGAGGAAGAATTTTATTACACTGTTACTAACTTGTATTTTATATTAAAGCGAAATACCTGTCTTGACGTAATATTAATTTAATCAAAATTTATAACAGATTGTGTCAGAAAAGGGAAGGTTGATCAAAATTACCCAAACATAGTTTGAATGATCGATCGCTTTACTGAGGACGTCGTCTTTGATAACGAAAGTTTCAAACAGGATTTCATTACGGTAAAGTTTATACCTTTTGTGAGAATAGTATCGTTGCTTACTTAATTTTATAAATACTAAAGTTACTTTACTCTGTCTTCTCGTTTTCATCTTTTGGTAAGTTTTTCTATTGGAGCCGTTGTATCAGCTTTCATAGTTTTACTTGTTTATTACTGACAATATTATTTATTTACTTGATTGCTTGTGATTGATAGTTTACTATCCGGCTGTGGCTTACTTTATGACCATCATGATAAATCTGTAAATATCATACCTGGGAAAGAATAAAGGTTTACTTAAAAAAATCTGCTATTATAACCACCTCAATATACCTCTATCATAAAAATCATAACTTGTAAGTCCTAAATACCGTTTCATTACGACTAATCATCTGTGAGTTATATTATATAGAAAGTAAATACCGAGATCAGCCTCATGGTAATCAAAATAGATACAAAGATGCCCGAAATGATTGATTGACGGTAAACAGAAAATTTCCTTTGAAATCTGAAAACTGTTTACGTCCTATAAGGAAGTAAACATCATAACATTAAGAATTTTATTAAAAGTTTAGAATTACTTTACGTTTCCTTTTTCTTTAAAGATACTAGGAGATTTTAGATTCAGTGTATTTGTTTCGCAATAAATAGTTGTAGGTAAGTGGATGTTAAGTGCTAACAATGACTTTCGGTTACTCATGCGTAGGAAATGCGTAGGACAGAATGCGTTCGACAGACAACTGTGACAGCATCGGATTCTTGGTATGTGCCCACGTCAGAATCTACTCAGTACTTAGTATATCAGACGATACGAATCATTCTGATAACGTATTATGAAAGGAAAGTTTAGTAGAAAATTTTGGGCGTCATTTTTCTGGTATTGCTTTAATTTTCTAATTTTCTGGAATTTATGAAATTAAAGAGATGATTTGATCATAGTTTCTTTCTAGTTCATAGTTTTCATTTTAAACAGAGTGATGGTTAAAGATTTCGTTGTATAAAAACCAACTTGACGTTCGTAATTTTAAGTTTTTTTTAATGAGCTTGTTAAGTAACAATAGCCACGGGGCTCTGATTATGCAAGAACAACCTGCACTTGACAGGTTTTTCTTGTGCTTCACATTTTTAATAATTAATAGCAACATTGTTCTTAATTGCTGTAACAAGATAGACTTGTTCATTTTCAAGGCGATTACCATTTTAAATGTTATCTCGGAAAAGATTCACGTATTTAGCTAATTTATGGTTATTGTATGGAAGTCGAAATTGTAAAGTTAAATTGTTTTCAGCTAACGAACTGTTATGCGAGTTCGTTTGCGTTGAAATGGATTTTTTTGTACTATTTTTGGGGAATACGTTATTACGGCGGGGTGAAAATTTTACGTTGCTCTCGGACCGACTCCAACTTTTATTGAAAAATTTGAATAGGTTCTTTTTTGGCTCGGCGGTATTTTTCTGAGGTTGGACCAGTACCTTCTGCATCATTGTTCTCTTCAGTTCAATATCTTCTCTTATAAAATTCACTATTTTGTTTGAATGGTTATAGCCTGGTTACGTTTTCAGAACTTCTAGAGTAAGAAACTAAATTAATTCTAAAACAAGTAATAACTAGTTATAAGCTACGATAACGAAATGAAGTCATTAATTTTGGGACGTATTTTCCTTTTGTAAGAATATTCTATATCTGCCATATCGAATAATATTGGAAATGTGAACTTTGACTGCACCCTCCAGCTATTCCAATATTCATTTATTCTGCTCAATTATTTGTCAATGTTGTTTTCAATTAGTGGTAGGTATCTATTGGCTTTAGATGTGAATATCAGTTCTTTTTTATCCACAGAAAATGGGTACATCAGACCACTAAATATTGCGGCACAGATATTATGCATGCTAAAACAATGGCGTACGAAAAATGTACGAAATAATTTTTCGCTACAATTACGATTTTTCGCTGGTGGACTGACTACATGTTTGGGCATAAATTTCCTCATTTTTAAAACGAAAGAGCATATGTTTAACAATGGATTCTACTCTCGTTTAGTGTTTTTAACTGATTTCAAAAAAGTTACTTAACAATATGAACGTAGGTTTACCTTTTATGTTTACTTCGTATATTATTTTTGCCATTAAATTTGCCATGCCATGCCATAAAAATTAACCAAGGCTTTGGTATAATGGCCTAATTTAAAATCCGAGGCAACTGGTAAGAGCAAATTCGCTTATAAATTACTAACAGAAACTTTAAACTAAATTAAATTTATAACAAAATGTTGTTATTAGTTAAAGGGTTGGCTGTTACTGCCAATTTTTTTATTAACATGAATTCTTGTTTGATTGTCAGTTAGGCCTGAGGTCATTAACCCTATAACTACATTTAACAATCTAACACCACAAAGAATTCAAACAATGAAATGATTGACAATTTAGTACAATTAGTCATACAATTGCTATTGTGATCAAGGCTGCCCTATTAGCAATTATTATCTAACAATTAACAATATACGCAGTACATACGAACAGGGTACAACATGTACGACCATATATCTGTGTATATTGTAAATAAACACGTACTACATCTCGAGTTATTTTTTATTCATGTGACTCGAGTGATTTGGTCTGACTCGTTACTCGAGTAAACTCGAGTCAAATTTATTTTCAAGTGACTCGAGTGAAAATTTTTGACTATAGTACTTAAGCTGTAGTGGTAGACAGGTAAATATCGTGACGAACTTTTTTTTAGCAAAATTGAATGATACTCGGTGACTTAAGTATAACTCGAGTGATGTCCTAAAATAACTCGAGTTATAAAATCCTACTCGAGTCGCATTATACGTATCTCCCATAACGCGCGCATCACTTCATAAACTATTATTTATTGAAAACTGAAGAGCAGGATGCCCGCTGAGATTTCCTATCGGCAATATCTCACGAGCTTAAAAACCAATTTTCATTTTTCTGTATTGAAAGCTGATCGTTTTCCATGCAAACTTTTATCACCTATGAAACCATTTTCGGAAAGAGATTGTAAGTAATAAATTTTAGTGCTAATTTGTAAGTCTGGTAATTTTATAGTTATGCTTATCAGTTGTATGTGTATGTACGTGCAATCTATAATTTTTTTTCTAAAAAGTTGTATAAATATTTTTTCTTTAGTTTAAATCTTTATTACATTTAAAAAGTTAATGTCTGTTTCTATTTTGAATAAAAATATTTTAAAATTCTATAATAAATAATTACGAAGTTCGCAAGCTTCATTGCATCTTAAAGTAATATCACTCAAGAGTCTAATGGCTCTTAAGTTGAGATCTTAACTTAATCAAACAGTGAAGTTGCATCTTAAAAAGTACGCTGCTTATGTATTCGTTGATGTTGATGGAAAAGTCTGAAATTCAGAGCATTCTAATTTCATTTCTTAATGTAGGCTTTTCTGTTTTTGTGAGGTTTTACTAAGATTTGGAGATTTTAGGCGTAGCCTGTTAGAAAACAAGTTGCAACCTACTTTAATCTATGCATCAGCTTAATTACTGCGTTTTTGTCATCATTTAGAACATTTTTACGAGGAAATTCGTCTATGAGTGGGTTCGCAGCAATACGTAGAACAATTTATTTTTGTTTAGATACACTCATGACGTAGTGACAGTAAAGTTTTAATCCAAACATGTGGGTTTTATCATCGTTTTTACTAAAAAATTTATTGGTCGTTTGGTTTTGTGGGTGTAGTCTTTATAGACCTCATCACAGCCTTCCACGCCCAAACTTGTTTAGCTTTAAGTCACAACTATAAAGAACAAATAAGCAATACAAAACTACCTCTAGTTAAGAAGCTCATGTAGAAATCGACCAACAAAATGTCAAATAAAACTGTCATATTAATGGCCTGCGCAGACGAGAAAGGTACAGGCGAGGGCTTTTATTCGTCACAAATATAACATAATTATGGAAATGTATGACACATGAACGTACTAAAACTCCGTGGGAAAATAGGTACGTTTTTTGTCTAACGGACAAAAAGTCCTCCTTTAGAATAATAAGCACAATCTGGGAAAGAGGGATAAAAAGCTAAGAAAAATTGCAGGAAACATAGTTATATACATTTATGCTAATCTAGCTGTTTAGTAGTAGCAACCCCTCAAATAAACCCCTTAAAAGTGGCACAAAGGAGAATTTTATTTACCATAAGATGCAGGCGAAGACCGAGAGACGCGCATACATTAATGTTAATGGAAGTTATATCCATGATGTAGTGCTTCATGATCTCGAAGAGGATTTAATGGTCTGTGCGATGTTTAGGGCTGTTTTGATGACGTTAATAATGTTAAGGATACATTTCTTGCAAGTATTTCTGCTTGCGACTCTTTTATACCTAATAAACTAAGAACAAATATAATTTGGTCTCTGAAGAATAAAATTTGAATGGAATGTTTAGACATGGATTGCATAGTGTATATGTAATAGTTAATGGTTCGAATTTCATACGAATGATTTTCTAGGTGAAAAACTTAAATTTTATTAATTAAAAATTGGAAGACATTGGATTACAAAAACACCCAAGAAGCCAAAACGAAATCATATTTAGGTCTATCTACAGAGTTCAAAGAAGAAGTAAATACCGTAAACGTGCTATTAATTGATTCTATCTATATTACCTATCGTTTGGCACATAAATAATCTGATTGCCGAAACAACTTCAGTGGTGTTAAAAATGTCACAGCCTCATCGACTTGTTGATAGGTCAAGTGAACCAATCAGATGTACTCTCATCGAGATTGAGATAAAATCGTAAAGTCCTAAGTAAACAAATTTCGTGTCTCGTCCTGATATCGTTCATTCAGTTTATTGCGTCGTAAATCGAATGGATTCATCCAATTTCCTTCATTCAACAGACATTAAAAGACACTTCATCTACGTAGGACGTTCTGTTGTTATTATGATTGAGTTTATTCTTTAATGTCATTTCGGGAGTATTAAATGTATATTAATGTTTTTATGTCAAGCTTTGTAGATGCTCCTTGCGTGATGTTTTGCTTAATAAGAAAAATGAAAAAGTGCTTTTATGTTATGTTTAGGACCTACGAACATAGTTTTAATTATATACGAAAATAGTTTATAACTAATTTATGTTTGTATAAAACATTAAGTAGATCGCCAAGCAAATGAAACGAAATCTATAAAAGTAGATTAATATATCGTTAATTGAGTCTGAGATTTATAAGCACTACATGCGGCACAGGCGTCGAATGAGAGACCATACAAAGGCGTCATGTTAACGCTTTGATCGAGGTTCTAATTAACCTAAGCCACTAACCTAGTAACTTTGATATAAAATGAATTTATGAAACGAATCTATTTGAAAAATTATTTTCCATAAGCTGGAGTTTTTTTGTAAACAATACATGCAATGATTATTAGAATTAGTTACTGTTGAATATAAGTATTATATCGACAGTTGAAAGGCTATTTGGTCTAAGCGCCATTTTTTTGACATATATATTTTTATACATATTTGGATAGA
>DVVJ01000155.1:0-18863 GCA_018234505.1 Junonia neildi neildi
ACGGTGCGTTACAGGGTAGGGAGGGGATATTAAAACAACGCGTTACGTAACAGCATAATCGTGATTTTTAGATGAAAATAGTCTCGAAAATTATTTCAGTGACCATTTTACCTAAAATATTTTAGTAAAATGTTACATGGGGGGAGCGAGGGTTTAAAATCCTCAAAAATTGTGTTACGTAATACTTGAACGACCCCTTAAGTCATAAATTTTATTTAATTTAGTAGGTAAATTAAAAAAGTATCTATATTTCAAATTAACTAAAAAAATAGGATTTTTTACCTGAGATTTCTTCTGGAATACTAGCTTGAATCTGACTGGTTATTGTTTGAGTTTTTGAGTTAATTGGACTGTAGTTGGTAACCTTTTTCTTTAGCTTGTAGTTTTGTATATACTTCCGGAACGGTAAGTACACTGATGTCTTAGCCTTACCATTTTCTATGAACTTGCGGAAGCTCACCTTCTTTGGAGTACTTTGTCTACTGAATGACCTTAGAAACAAATATATTTAGTAAATTATATTTCAAAATTATCTTTTAGACTACTTTTATATTTGTATTTGAAAATTTATATTACAATTGTATTATAATAAGATGTGATAGACAAATGAATAGAGGTGGTTAATTTTATGAAAATAATAGATTATAGATCCCAAAAGATAAAATTAATAATATAAATATTTACTTAAGCAGTAAGTTAGTGCATTCCCATAAAGCGCTGATGTAGGTCCCAGGCATGCCAAAATTGTGTATACCACTCACTCATTCCCCAATTTAGAAAAGAAATTTTTTATGGGACTAGATGTTGGTGTCGGTTTTTGTTCAACTTTTTGGCATTCTATCTCCTGATAGATGTCTTCAATGGACCAACCTATTTGTCGCCGAACGGCTTTCGGTTTTCTCGTTTTTACAATTATTGGAGCAAAATCAACACAGTCAGTGCCAGGATCACTTAAAGTATCATCCAGTTTTTTAAAATGGTACACCTTCAAATGCTCCAAATATGCAAACTTATCAGAGAACATTTCATGACAGACAGGACATACAAAATGGTGTAGCTTAACATTGTTTGTGCATTTATTTAAATGGGTCACGTAATCCCCATACTGGTCAAACCTCTCATCGCAGAGGACACATGAAACGGTAATATATTCTGGAAGGCTTGTTATGGGGGATGCAGGTGCAGGTTTGGATGTTTTTGTTGGTGTAACATCTGCAGCTACCAATGTTTCATTGCTGCTTGACTGTTGGAACTGATTGTGCTCAATGGTGCAAGTGACGTGACAAGTATGTGCACCATAGTTGCTATAAGCCTCATTACAGTACACACATTTAATTGAATCTATGTCACTGTCAGTCTCGTCGCTAGTTTCATAGCAGGGACTCAGTTGCCTCTCAGCTCGACCAGCTTTCACTAAATTTTCATCATTTTCTTCTTTTATGAACTCAGTGTGCATGTGGATTTCTTGATTGTATAAATCATTATAATCTTCAACGGCAGGCTTGTCAATTTGAATATCTGATGATAAAGGTATTTCATATAACAATATGCTTATTACAAAAATATATGAATCAAAATGTAGACAACAAAATAATAAGAATAAAGTAAATTATGTATTGGGTTTTTTGTTCATATTTATAATAAATCTCTCTTTACAATAACAAGAAAGGAGTTTTGGTTTCTGGATTTACATAATTTACAGACAATTAAATGAAATCTAAAAAAAACTATAATTATTTTAAACAATTAGTTTTGTGTGATCTTAATTAAATAAAAAACAAAACCATTACCAGGAAACTTTCGCATTAGTATGTCAATTCTTTCACATTGAAGCTTGAATAAATATGCTGTGCTTAAATTTTCGATACACGACGTACAGACACGATCTGACAACCCATCACCTTCATGAATCTAAAAGTACAATAGTGATTAATTTATACTAATTTATAAATACCATGGGCCTGCTGTTTACAATAGGATTAAAATGATGGTGTTTACATGGGCTAAGGTAAGAATGTATAATGAAACGATACCTTCTCAATGACTTATGGATCAATTAAATTTACTTTAAATAATCGCTCATATTACAAAAGCATTAGTACACAGACGATACTTCAATTTAAAAAATGAACAGTTACATTGTTATTTAAATAAAATAAACGTTACCTGAACATTAGCAAAAGACATGACCATTTCTGATAACCGAATCGTGTCATCTTTCTCGAATATTGAACAGAAATCTCCAATTTTCAAACATAACCTACATTTATGGAATCGATTGCCTATTTCCATTTTCACTACTTTGCATCTCTACTTGCATCACGCATCACGCTAACATATTAATCAAGTATCACTTTTAAACTTGTTACAACATATAAAACTTGTTTTTCAACATTTTGAATTTCGAAGTGCAACGATCGAATTGACGTTTGATTAGTGATGATACCCTGCCACTATCGATTTGTCGTTATGTAATAATGTGAATATCGATAGAACTTAGAACTGTATCTTTATTCGGGAAGAATTTTAAGTAGAGCAAAGTCAGCATATTTGAGATACTGCAGATAATTTAGAACCAAAATTTTTAAGTGCTAAATTTGAGTTTAAATTCATCTCGTGCTCATCACAAGGAAACCATCATAAGGGAGCCTGTATGTGCCGAAAGAAAATCTAACACATTTATACCCGCAGTGCAGCGGATAATTTACCTCAAATTAAGGTCTGTTTTCTAATAGTTTTACATCTTTAACAGCTAAGTAATGTTTTGCCATATTAATTGACTTCGTTTATCGTGCATAGGTATACACGCTATATAAAACTCGTGATTTCAAATTTAAATTTAAATTTACAGATATGTATCTAATTATTTATTTAATAATTATTTAATAACGAATATTCCACGGTAAAACATATTAAAAATATAAAAATAATACATATACAAAATAAATTATTTATTCCGTGTATATTATCTTTTAATATCTAATGATTTAAGTAGTCATTGGTATTGATATCTATAATTATTATCATCGTTGGTATAGGTATATTATATCAATAGGCATATTATCATCTTATAAACGTGTAATAACATCTAATAAACGTGTCGAAAGAACGTTGTTTTACCCAATAAAGATAAGTTAAAAGGAGGGTCATGATTCTGACCCGTATGTGTGTATGTAAGTATGTACCTATGGTATGGGTACCTAGGGTATGCAATTATGCGTGTTCATCTGTTCCCTAAGTTATTTTACGTTACATCAAATTGCGTATTTCAAATATTTTTTTTTCGTATTATTTTTATATTTTTTATGCTGAGTTTAGTTATTATGATATAAGTTTATTGGCACATTTCAAATATCAATCTCAATGTAATACCCTTGTATTAAACAATCAATTCTAGCACTTGTGGTCATATATATAAGAACCATATTTGATTGACGTTATGGAAATATATATTTTTTCAAGAATAGAATGCTGTTGCAGCCACAACGACACATCGCTACAAACGAGCGTGAATCAATAACAAGTTTCGGCGCTAAAATCCTGCCGAATAGTTTTGCCGAATATTCGGTTATTCGACCAGGGGGCTTGCCGAATATTCGGTATTCGGTGTACTGCCGAACATAGTATTCGTTGCAAGCCTATCTACTATAAAGCACTATTTTATCATGGTTAATCTAATTTACATAATCGATTTTATATCGATGTTAAATTGGTGCAAGGAGTAGATACAATAGCACAGAGCTATTAAGATCTGACATTTGACAGTGACAATTTGACGAAAATAAACTTTTCAAAATGTATATTTTTGTAAATAATTAATTATTAGTATAATTATTTGTAACAAAAACGATAAATTTCACAAATTAAATATAATTGTTAGTAATGTAATGGTTAACATAAGTTTCCTATTTTATACGTATAATTAAAATCCAAATATTTACTAATTACCCATGACTTCAAGAAACCAATAACAAAACAAGAAAAAAATTAAAATGTTGGCTTTGAATTGAAGAAACCGTCGCATAAGACCAAAGGCAAAATTAATGGTATTAAAGTAATAATTACAATTTCATTATAAGTATAAGCCTTATTATTATATATATCATAAACTTTAAACGCTTAAGGCATATTAAAAATGTCTCAGCCAGAACTTCTCGTACAAGAATCTATTTATTCGAAGCCATTTCCAAGATTTGGTAAACCGAAAATCATAGGATATATTGGTATTGAAAATGTCAAATATGCTCGAAGGATATGCGAAGAAAGAGTAAACTTTGATTTAAATTTACACATAGATAAAGCTAAAAGAAAACCAGCCGACCTTGATGTGAAGATAACAGAATTGCTAAAGTTTTTACTTGAGCATGAAGCCCGATTAAATTTTCCATTACAAAATAGATTAGATGATGCTCAATTTTTTTGTTACCGTGGGCTAATGACATGTATAGCGTGTACTCCATATGAAAATAAAGACCCATGGAAAATTGTTGCAATATTATATAAAGGTAACATCTACCTATGTGCCCGAGACACTCCTGAGAAAATATCACAGAAAATGTCAATGACGGAAAAAGATAAACAATTTACTTCCTGGGGTTATAAGTTCGAGCAATATGTGCTTTCAGGTAAGTCATTGAACACTGAAAAGATACCTATTTTCTTTTGTTTTGGTTTTTTGTTTCTTATTATCTATTAATGGATATTGTTTGAACACTTAGATTCCCCGGACAAGGAGCCAAATCCAGACCTACCAGTTGATGAAACTGAAGAATTTTCATTAGTATTTACTACTAATTTAAACAGACATAAAATTGTCTATGGTGCAGAGATGGACGGTATAAGATGTGATAGAAAACCTGTGTCTTCCTTACCAGAATCTATGAATAATCCAGAAACCATAGTACAATATTTATCATCTCATGAATTTATTGAACTTAAAACAAATAGACATATTGAATTTTCAAGACAGGAAAAAAGTTTTAAGTATGTGTTTCTTTTTATTTCCATAATAAGTTACTAATAGTTATTACAATTAAATTGGTTAAAAACTCAAATTAATGAAATAAGAAAACTTGACTTTGCTCTTGAAATTTTTATTTTTTTATTTGAAAAATAAAATGTTCAATGTGTATATTGAAATATTTCTTCTGAAAAACAAAATTTATTTGTATGTTCTTTTAGGAGATTCAAAACAAAAAAGTGGTGGTGTCAGTCATTCCTTGTTGGAGTAGACACAATACTTTGTGGATTTAGAAATGATAATGGTATTGTAGAGGAATTAAAACTATACAAAGTCAGTGATTTGCCCAGAATGTCTAAGGTAAGAAACTATTCAAAACTTATATTTTTAGAACATTACAGACTTCTTTATATAATTTATATATGTAGATTTATTTTTTGTTTCTGAACTAAAACAATGGACAAAATAAGAAAATTAATATCTAATAATTTTGGTTATTTTTAAATAAAAATTATGTTGAACTAAGCAAATTAAGCTACTTTTAGTAGTAAAAAATTTCTAAAGATATGTGTGTTTCCTCTATATTTATGCTGTTGCATTTAAATTATATGCCTTATTTATTTTTATTTGATTTGACTGTAAAATAATAAAAGAAATATATTATTTTTTAATTTCAGAGAATGTGGGATCCAAATGTTTGCTTTAACTTTTTAGATACTTTTTTAACATTTGTCAAAAGATGTCTAGCTCGAAAAATTAAACAGAAGCATGGAGAGGAGTATATAAACAACTTACAAGAATTGCCATTAATGAGTTTACTTTTTGAATGGACTCCAAAGTCTGCCGTCCATGTTTCAGACAATTATTGTCACACAGATGATCCCATATTACATGAATGGTTTTTACATAATTTTGGAAAAAATGGTAATGTAAAAAATATGTAGGTAACTAATATATTTGTAAGCTATTTACTATTATGTAATATAAGACTTTTATAATTTGTTTTTCACTTTTATTCTTGTTAAAAAATAAAAAATATATATAGGTTGCTCGATTTTAACTGTGGTTATTCAAATGGGGATTTCCCTAAAGCTAAAAATATTGAATCACATAAAAAAATATTTGAAAATATTTTTTATATTTAAAAAAAAATCTCAGCGCCACTGCTCTTGTGTCTCATAGTGATACATTTTAAATGTTGTCTTATCTGCTTTTATTCATTACGAGCAAGAGTAAATTGAACTTGTGAATCGCGCGCCATGGATAGTGCGGGGCCACGCGCGAGATCAGTCCGTTATAGAAACTGTAAAAATTAACCATTCAAAATATATTTTTCTATTATTTCGAAAGCGATATTAATGAAACGTTTTATGTTTAAGTTTGATTAGAATTTAATGTAAATTATTGGGTATTTTTTTTTCAAACGAATCGAAACCGTACAGGTGAAACTGCCTACAGTTTAAGTTGATAATTATTATTGTGGTAAACGCAATTATGATATTGAACATACAATTTTATTCAACAAGGAGACTGACGTTATTGAAACAATATAAACTTCTATCGTACCATTTATTATCACTGCTTAGCAAGTGGTGTAAATCAACATCCATAAGACTAATCAACAACATGGATATTTTTACTTAAAATATATATTTAAAAACCTTATTCAATATCGTACATTTATAAAAATATTAAGAAATAAAAACAATAATATTAACGGAACAACATAATTGTAATAAAAATAAACAGTGTCATGTTTTTATACGTCTACAAAAATTAACGTTATATGTACATAACAATAACTATGAGGCCCTCTGCAGGCAACCATCTTCAGCATAAACTTTTCCTAAAAAAAATCGTAGACATTACATACAATTATAAGTGATCTGTTTTTAGGAACAAAAAATACGCTAAAGTTTGTTCTTAGCCGGCATAGGGCCTCAGTAACAAATGTCCATCATATGACTGATAACGGTTTCATCCTAGTATGAAATTTAAATGGATATGAACAGTATATTGTGTATTTGTTATCATTGACACATATCTAATATTAAATGAGGAATTGCTCATATTAGATTAAAACTAATGACAATATGTAATATAATTATTTTTACAAAGAACATATTATTTTCAACTTATTTTGTATCACATTTCAAGTACACATTAAGAGGAAAAGTGATAAATTGATACTTAATAAAAAAAAATCTAAAATTTCGTGTAACAAAGATACTGGTCACTATGCTGAGCGAAAAGTATATACTTTTAAGGTCTTTAAAGACAAATGATCTTAGTCCCTTACAGAAACAGACAGACAGAAAATGACCTCAAAGAGTCTCTATCTTCTGATGGACAAAAATTATTGGCTCCACAGACTATATTTCTTTGATGATTTTATAATAATTTAAAAAATACGAATTTATACAATACATTAGGTAATATGAAAATGTCTTAATAAACCCATTTTGTTAAATGCCCCCTTTGTTATAAAAATCAGTGTCAGTGTTTTTATAGATTTTTCTATATGGAAATCATTGTCTCTGTGTAGAATACATATTAATAACGTTACACACGAAACATCGATTTTACACATATATTATTCTATCCATACCTAACACCGATAGTGATCGAAAATCAGTGGCGGATTTACCCAAAGGCCCGATAGGTCCTGTCCTAGGGCGGCACATTTTTATAGGCGGCTAAATTAGCTTTGGGGCGGCAAAGGGCAAAGTTAGAAATGAGGCGGATAACCTTTTTTTGCTCAATTGGTATATTGGTATATATCAAAGGGCCGGTGTCGACCTTTTACTTTTAAACTATGAATTTAGAGACTACGGTGACACTTGTATTAAATCTGCCACTGTCGACAATTATAATAGGTAAGTAAGTACTCTTATTACATATCATAGAGCCATAATTAGACGTATGATGGATGTTACAGTCTAGATATATCTTAAACAACTAAACACGTTATATAAAATAACATAAATCTATATACAAAAATCTCTTTAAAGATCTTATTAAAGACGAGAATTATTTTAGCCAATCTTACGACGAAAAACATTTTCACTCTATTATTTACTTTAATTCTGTCTTCAATAAATCTCATTGAGGCTTACTCGTTAATAACACATGAATCTTGACAGTGTACACTTAGCGTAATAAGGTACAAGACTATTTGGTATGTTGTACCAAACTGGAATATACTGTTGTTCGTATTTCATTGTCTATTATTCGAGACAATTTTCAATGAAAATTAATAACTTCATTTTCAAAATATTTATAAACTTTTAACAGTCTTCGGTTTCACTTACATAATTGTATATCCCTGTCAAATCATTGTGTCATTTGTACTAGCGTTTAACAATCCAACTACTAAGCCTGTGTATATCAATTTTCGTATAATATTCATATTTAGGCACATTACCAGGAAATAAACATAAATTTTTAAGTCATTCGAATGGTGTGCATTTTATTGATCCAATGTCATTAAAATGTACAACAAGCGAAATTATGATAATTAATATAACTATAAGAAGCTTCAACAAAATCATTAACAATTATATTGAAAAAAACATTCCGATACTTTAAGGTCTATCTTGACCACAAACAACTGAGGTCGGCCAGCACTCTTTTGTGGAAATTGAGGTAAAATTGTGTTGTGTTAACAAAGTAATACATAAATACGTAAATATAGCGCTACTTCGCATACAATACAGAGAAGATGATTATAGCCGACCTCTTCGATGTGAATAACAATATTTAATTTTCAATTTGGTTTCTCATATTATAAGCTCACTGCAGCCGTAAAGGGCATGTTTAAAATTCATTATCGCATTAGATGCGATCTTATAAATTTAGTATATAAGAGAAAAACTCCTATGCCATAATAAAATATATTAAAAATCTTTGTGCTGACTTACAATAAATTCATATTTATAAACTATACACTATTTATATACGTTCTTCTTAAGAAATCCAATTATCCATAGTTCATTTTGCACGCTTGGCGCGCCGTTTGGTCTGTTTAAAAACTAGGTAGCTACTTTCATTATTAGAAGGAATTGATCAGCTAGCACATGTCCGTTAATATAGATGTTGATTGTTACTCACTAGACACATAAATATCAAAATTTCGATGTTCACTTTTAATTTACAATGAGCTTACATATTGTCATGAAGCACGATTATTTCACAAATCAGATACTCAATTTGGCCCCGTTAAATAAAATAAATATCACTCATATATTGGCCATCATATGAAATAGTGATTACAATGGCTACATTATTCAAAATTGAATATTAACTTTTACATGCTACGTAATGTAATAGGCCTTTCGTAAATATGAAGTTCTACTGAAACCTGATTATTATAAATTATAAATATTTTAACTGAATCTCATTCATTGTTGTTATTCCTTATTCTATTATGGAGATATAATATTCTTATCACATTATTGTGGTGCATTATATTGACTCATATTTTTGGGAGTGTGCGATTCACATTTTAAACTACATGTTGAAATAATTTTACCTTCATTGAAGGCATATAAGACATTGTACTCTATAACGATATCCAAATACTCGATATCTAACTGTACAAAATATTGAATCTAATCTTACTTCTAATTGGTGATAATCAATTTGTCGACTAGAGGTCAACGTATGGGGTACCATCTATCTTGTCGAGGTCAGCTAGCAAATCGGCAGCAGGGGCTAGCGGATCTAACATGTCTTCGCGTAAAATATCTAATGGAGAGGTTAATCCCTGGTCGCTCTCTACTACGGATCGCATTTGATTAGAATTACATATATCGACGGAATTCCCATTGATAAGGAAATCTCTATTACTATAACTAAACACACTTCTATCTTCAGGTAATTGCGGAGTCGATGGTACGGATTTCGAAGATATACCATTGGAAACATTAGAAAAATTCTCGGTTGGAAATAACTCTCTGGAACGACGAGAATCGATTTGTAAATTTGGAACCGTACGTTTGTATGGCAAAGGCGTGCTGGGCACTGATCGCGAAGTGTAATACTTATTTTTTTCAGTTACTAGTTCGGATAAATCAAATTCTAGTCTGTTCGTTCGTTTTAAAAACTCTTCTACGTTGTTACATGTATCGTTGGGAAATGATTCGCTAAATTGAGGATTTCTATCGAGTAATGCACCACCACTTGGAATAAAGGAATTTAATTGTTCTTGAGTTAGAATTTGCTGATCAGGCAAAGAGTCACAACCATTTGTCAGGGTATCATTAGTGTTCAAAATGTTCGCTGTTGGTCCGTCGTTAAGTACATCGTTACTACTATCAATAGCATCGTATATTTTATCTAACGTTTCGGGGTTAAGACCCGCTTTTGATATATCGCAGGTATCAGCTAGAGAACCGAAATCGCAAAACTCATTGGGTACAGGCGTAGGGGGCACAGAACCGACAGGCGTATTGTTGTAGCTCAATAAGCCGATATTCATTGGTGCTTGTTTAAGTGGAACGGATTGTGATCTAAATGAAGCATCGTGACTCAATCTATAATTAGCCACTGGTTCTTGAAAAAATCTACTGACTTCACTTGACAACGGATCTGCCGATAACGGTTGAGTCAACTCGCCATTCATATTGTCTCGGAATACGTTTGGTACAAAATTCAAACATACATTACCAGTTCCGTTTGGAATTGTCGTATTTTGCAATAGTTGTTGTTTATAATTTGAAAGAATATTCGGCGAAGGAGGTGCCGACATCGGTTGACAATACTTGATATTTGGTCCATTCATGGTTGTTTTAGAAGATATGAATTTTTGATCATTTGGTATGGCGAATGGTTTAGAATTAGGATCACTACCTCCTAAGGTTAGGAGATTTCGTTTTTTCCTGCCATTATGTTTTGGTATAGGACGAGAACAGTATCGTGATCTTGGCACTGGTGTATTTCTTGGACTAACAAACGGGCTAGCAGCCGTACTATGGGAGATAGGCGAAGTTTGCAAAGATCCGCCCAATATCGTCTTATTCGGCTTTGACGGACTATGCCCTCTATGGCCAAAGCTTAAAGGAGATTTTGAATTAAAATTTCCAGGTGAATGACATCCATCTGAAATAGGCACAAAATCGTACTGTTGGGTTCTAGTGGTCGGGCTTTGCGGTTCGTTGTGGCAGTTGCCATTGTATAGATGAGACCCAGTAGAACTTATTAGTTGATTGTGGTTACTTTCTGTCGGACAATTGACAGAAATTCCATTTTCATTGGAAATTGTGTCACAATTTTTACTTGTATTAATTTCATGTTCGTTTGACAAATTAGCGCCATTAACTATTTCCAAAATATTACCAACCGGTTTAAATGCTCCTTCGGAAATTGTCGTCTTAGTAACATGGTTCGAGTGGTTATTATCTATGGGTGCCTGGGAATCCTGATTGATGATAACGTTCTGAGTAGTGGACCCACTTTGTGTGTGATTCTTTAAATTCTTGGCTAGCAACTCACGCAATTGTGATATTTTTTCATTCTTTCCTTGGCTATGCTCGTCGTGTGGGTCCTGGCCTGTTTCTAAAAAAGTAGCAGGATTTTCAGCTGTGTTTGACTCCGCAGTCGCGTCGTATTCAGTATCTCGATGATGAAAATATTGCAATAACTCTTCCTCGTGCTCCTGACTATTTCCTTCATTAAGATAGTCATCCAGGTCGTGTTTATCGATATTACAAATGCTGATTACACGTTCCCGATTTAGAATCTCTGAATGTTTCTCCTCACAAATCATTCCCGTTTTAATGTTGATACCGTCTAGACCACAACAGGAATCGGGCGTCGCGGGGCGTTCGTGCTGTTCCGCCCGATCTGGGGATAGTCCTTTCGTACGACCGCAAAATTTTCTCATTTTACTGCGGTCACACTTAGGCGTCGGAGCCTTCACCGACCGTGTCGGACTCGCCGCCTCCTGTTCCTCCCGGGCCAGCGCCGCGGCGGTGCTTTTGGACCGGCTCGTTAAGTTTTTTGGATCCTCTAAAAAAGCAACCTCAGGACGTACCGATGGCTCCACGGCGACAGAGGTAGACGAAGACGCCGGATCGGTGACGAGCGGCTGACGCGTGGCGGCTAGCTTTCCGCCGAGTATCTCCGCGGCTCTCATCTTCTTCGGCAGATACTCGGTGCGCGGGAACTCCTCGGTGGGCTGGCTCCCCGAGCGCGCGTCGGTCTGCGAGGAGCGCGGCGAGCTGGCCTGCGTCTCGCTCTGATACGTCTCCAGTATCAGCTTCTTCCCGGGGAGGGGCAGGCGGGCCGAGGGCGGGTCCGGCGGGCGGCGCCGCTGCCACTCGGTGCGCTCGGTGGACAGGTCCAGGGAGGCGTCGCTGCTCAGGTTGATGGGCAGGTTGTGCGCGGTGTCGGGCGGCACGGCGAGGTCGCGGTGCGCGTAGGGCGGGTCGAACACGTAGGGGTCGGGGCGGTAGTCGTGCACGGAGATGGCGGGGTGCGGCGCGGGGGGCGCGTGCGGGGCGTGCGGCGGGTGCGGGGGGTGCGCGCGCGGCGGGGCGCTGTAGGGGAAGGGCGGCCGCACGTCGTACACCGGCACGTACGCCGGCTGGTAGCCGTACGCCGGCTCCGACACCAGCTCGCTCTCGTGCTTCACCGGCGGGTGTTGACTCACGTACGAGGTCGACGGCGGCGACTCGCCGGTCACCTCCTGCCCTTTGTTCTTCTTCGGCCGCCCGGGTGTGCCCTGCGTCTGTTGATCGATATAAAATATTGAATGACCTGATACTTCATGTTATAAGACCGTAAATCGGTACTAAACTTACTTGTAACTTTCGCTTCAATTGTTGTTTCATTAATTGGGGACCCGATACTTCTTCTAATGGACCTAAAAATATTAATTAAAGTTTATTAAAATTTACTGAGCAAAATGTATGTTTAACAGTTATACTAGTGCATTTGAATATTTTATATGGATGTCCTATAACAATCTATATTTACCGTGAACGGTAGCAAGTGGCGGCGGGGAAGCACTCGCGGGGCCAAGTGGGGCGCGCGTTGTAGCGGTCTTAGATACGAGGTGCCTGGACAGCTCCGATATATTTAAAAACTTCATGCCTAAAAACATAACATTAGATTTAAAAAATACATTAATTTGGTAACATGCTCAATGGTCCTTTAGCGAAAAATTCTTGTAGAAAAATCAAAATTTACCTTTGAAGTTGGATTATACCTATATTTTTTCAAAAAATGTTAACATAAAATTTACTGTAAATATTAATTAATATTTTTTATTCATTTAAAAATTCAAAAGTATAAGGTATCCCATGCTGACATATGCAACGAAGTGGCAACGTCGCGCTGCCGCCTAGCAGAGCGCGCGGAGCGGCAACATCGCAACGTATTTTCATTTATTTTACAAGGTTACACATACATATACATCATGTTCAAACTTAGCAAATACTTTCAAATGGTCTAGAGATTAAACAAATGTTCCTATTTAATTGAATTTTGGGGGTCTGGAAATTGTATTTTTAAGTAATAACGATAGTTCTCAGGAATAATGTAATTTTCTATTAGTGAAATAATTTTCAGAATGGTCACCCACCCGCTTAGAAAAGAATTGCTCTTTATAATATTAGTACAGAATACCTGTATAAAAGTACAGATATAAGTTAAGTTACGATAAAATACAAGTACAAAGTAAAATACAAACCGAATTTAGTTTCAGCCCAATCACAAACTATTCTTTCGCTTTCTTTCATAATTCCACTTGGCTCCTGTAATTAATAAAAAAAATCATTAAAATTACTATAACATTTACATAACAAATTCAAATGGCACATAATATTTAATACTAAAGATAATAAAAAAAAAACCTACCTTAGAAGTTTGATCTAAATCGGGTAGCTGCGGTACTTCAAGTTTAACTTTTTTACGCAGACCGGCGTAACAGTATCTGGGCGAAGAAAAATATTTTATTTATATAAAACTATAAAAAGTAGTAATTTTCATATTCAATAAGGAGATGATTTTACCTAGAATTACCGCGAGTGCCCAGCCGACGGGGACGCACAGTCGGGTAAACTTGCTTCATTACTTTGCCGAAGTCAGCTGTCGATAGAGGCTTCATGTTGCTACTCATGCAATGAGCTCTGTAATATAATAATGTCATGTCTATACCATGTAGGTACAAATCACTGCAAAAATTAATGTCCATGATATCCGCAAACTATAATGTGTACAATATTGTTTGTTTTGTGTGCACTTAGATTATAGCAGTATTGCAGATAATGTTGCTTACGCTTCATTCGAGTTTGACCGATGTGTTAAACAATATATATTTAACGAGCAATCCGCTCAGACTACGCATGTACTAAATAAAGGGTATAATAATATATATATACTTAAAATATTGCCTCTGTTAATCTGGAATGATGTAACATTCTAAAGATAAAAGAATTTTTGAAATCGATCAAGAAATTTTTGAGTTTTGTTCGTTTTTTTTTTCGTCATGCTATGGTATCTATTTCTCAGTTGCTGTCGACAACAAGACCGTCGGGGCTGCCACTGAAATATGTTTCGACTTTATGATAATTACATAAAGAAAACATCGAAAAAGTTATTATTGCCTATCGCCACGTCCCCTAGCGAGATATCGTTATAACACCTATCCAAGAACCATCGTCAATGAATCCAGAATTATCTACTGAAAACCGCATCTAAATCGGTCAAGCCGTCATTGAGTTATTCGGGAATGTTTAATGCACACTCACAAACAACAACCTTTCGCCTTAAACGCATACACCGACTTCGTTCTGTCGTGGGCAAAAACTATATTTATAAACGTTAAAATACGTTAACAAACTCAACTTGTGTATAAAAGTAAAAATAAATGACCTTGCAAGAGGTCTAATTATATTTGAGAACCTATTATGCGTTACGATTCTAAGTTTTAATCTAATGAAAATTTCATTTTTATCATACTCATATTTTGTCATATCTTTAAAGGAAGCCAATTTTAATATTGCATAGTAGGTAGGAAACTTCACTGCATGCTATTTTACACTTAGGTATATTATACTACCAGTCACGCGCGGTTTCGTATGAATATGGCTAAAATGTAAATACAATATGCATATGTATATATCGCAGTCATCTGGTTCAGGTTTTAGAATTTACGCATTTTGAAATATTTTCACGTTTTCGTCGAAAATGACTGGGTCATAACTCATATTTATTTATTTTGATAGCAGTTGAGAAAAAATGAACTAAATTACAATCACCGGACTGATTACGTCCGATCTGTTCAAAGGACTTTCTTACAATCAGCTAAATAGTTGGAGGTTGAGTGACGCTTGTTCAATCAACGTTTAGCCTAGTCATTCAATTTAATGTCCTCATTCAATTAACGCGCTAGCCATACAATCAAATAGCAGAATCAACCAGATAACTAGAACACGTACATTACATTACATTAACATGTACATATAGGCTATATTGTAGTCTTATGTACAAGCTATAATACTATAAAATTACATCAAGATATGCTCAGCTATTTTCCACAATTTTAAATAATTATGGTACTGAAATGTTTTAAAGTTATTGCTTTAATTAAATCGTAATAATATCCATGCAAATACACAATTTCATACAATAAAATAGCTACTAAATATCGCCAGTCCTTGTCGTTATTACAATCTAATCTACTTTTATTACTTGTATTAAATTATTATTTTTGATAAGAGTGGTTTGATTTTTTGTAGTTTTTTTTAAACAGCCCAGCCCTTTTTAAGGAAGATAATGAAAGAGATAAAAAATGGAGTTATGACATTGAGTTACGTCAGATTGCAAGAACACAGTATCTTTACTGATAAAAAGTATTATTTCAACAAAAATTTTAATACAAAAATAATTAAAATATTCTTTAAGAATATAATTATTTAATTGAGACTGTTTGAGATTGAGATTGAACTTGTAATTGAGACTGATTGTATTAGTTTATTAGACAGGAATGTGAGACACTTTCCTGAAAAGTATATGCAGAGTATACATATTATCAGTACCGGCGTTAGGCGGGAGGCGAGGCAGGGCGACCGCCCGGGGCGCCAAATTATTGGGGGCGCCGAGGGCTAACCTAGAGGCGGCGAAATTGTATGGAGTTCTTTGGTAGGGACGAATGACCTTTTTTAGCTAAATTGGTAGTTTCAAGATAGGCAATGGAAGGTGACGACGTTTTTTTTGCCCGGGGTGCCAGTGACCCTGTAGCCAATGGAATACAACTAGCCTATACTACAGTTTTATGTTTTTACTTTGTTTACTAACTTGGTGTGAACTAATAATATTTTTTTTATATTATGAAAATAATCTTGACACAGTTTGTTGACATTAGTAAAACAAGCATTAAATTTAGTCTGACTGATGGGAGTCTCAATGTTACTTTATATGTTCTTTTTAATAGTTCTGTCCATAACACATATTATTTGTATGTAATACTAATATAGGTAAAAATAAATGTAGATAAGTATAAACATAGGTATAAGTATAGGTCTTATTTTTGTGGGGCACACGGAGACACGCAGTGCCTCCAAAGAAAAGTCCGAAAATATAGAAAAAATTACAAAAACTTATAAACCTACAACTTTCATGAATTAGCGTGCCCCCAAAAAAGTTACAAAAAAGTCCTGGATTACCTAATTCTATAAATTATATAAATTAAAAAAATCAGGTATGAGGGTATATGTATAGTACTTTTTCTTAATAAAATTTTTCATAAGATTTCTTTGATGTTTAGGAAAAGCATTAAAAAAATTAGAATAAACTTCAGTCCTGGATTTATATTTACCACTTTTATTCCCTGATGAAAATATAAAATAACATATACTCACATGTATTCATCATAAACATCCTGTTTAGGCAGCGACACATCCGGATCAACTTCTAAATGTGTCTGTATCCAAGTAACAGTTTGTTGCAATTCAGCCCTAAGAATATAAAATAAAACACATTTTAATCAATTTCAACGAATACTTATAACCAAAAAAAAAATGGGAAATAAACTTTTTATACAATAATATTAATAATACTGCTAAGTAGTTTTTTTATTGGGATAATTTTAGAACTACCACATTGATTGAAATAGTCATTTTTGATTATATAGACTAATCACTAAGATTATAAGATAGAGTTTAGACTATAATGTAACACTATTACCAATAGGGGTGAAGCACTAATTACTAGTAAACTAAAAACAAAGCTAGTACATAATCATATAAACATTACTACACAGAGCCTAATCAGTCCTACCTTCTAATAAGTATTTTATTTTATAAAATATTTGTCTAATAAAAGCACAAGTTCTTCATATAGATTTATATTAAAATAATTTTTACTATCAGTACTCGATATAAATAAAAAGTAATGAAAATTGCATAAATACCTAGATCCCAAAGGGTTAATAGGCTGTTTAAGAGGGTCATGTGGAGGTACACCAGTCGGCAGCCGGAGATAAAGCAAAAGTCTCTCCGCTCCACTGAGAGCCTCCACCGCCTCTAGTAGTTGTGACACTCTTTGTCGACCTTCTTGGCTAAAATGGGAAATATAATATGTTTTAAACACAATTCACTGAATGGGTGTTTGTCACCTATCTTATTGTAAATGCCTAGATCAATTTGGATGAAATTTTGTGTTTATTTGAATGGATCCCAGCTTAACGATAGAGACATGACACCTCCATGTTGGGTCTACATTGTATAATTTCATAATAAATATAAGTTTTCTAAACTTACACTTCACATATTTTTTTATTAAAAATAAAAAAATATATATGATTGATATTTATAAACTGAATTTGAATATGATAAGAACAATTTGTATATGAATGTTTTTGATTATTAGTAACTAATTTATTAAATTAAAACTCAGTTATCATCACAACAATCCGTAATCTGTGAGGAAAAGCAATACCATGACAACACTGCTAAAATTTTAGAAGTTTATATAAATTGAGATATGATTAGCAGAAGCCCATAGAAGTTTCAGCTTATTGGCATATTGTTTACTCATGTTTTATAAGCAACCTAACACAATTATGAACATTACAAACTAATGTTATATCTACAAGGGAGAACTTAATCAGAAGTAAGTACAGCATCATCAAGAATTACTTTAATATTTATTACCTAAGAGTGTTCTCGACAATTTGCTGCATAGAAGCTATTTTGCTCGAGTCCATCTTGGAGACCTTACCACCGACTGGACTAATACCGGTACCCGTGGCACTCGATGGCCCAGGAACGGCACTAGGAGCGACGACACTTTCTTTATCGTAAGACGCAGTTTGCCTATGTTTTGGATGATTGACATTTTCCCGATGAAGTTTCGCGTCATCCACTAATTCTCTTTCAGTTTTAACATTTTTCGAATTATCTTCAGATGTCCAAGGTTGAAATGGAGTAGTACTTTCCATTCTAACCCTGACAATTTTTCAGAATTATATATTTTGATTTCATATTGAAACATTTATCATAATTTATTATGCGTAACAAAACTCCATTTTCTTGACAATTGACATTTGATCAGCTGTGCGGTGAGGTAGAGTAAGGGGGGGACGTTAGGTTTCTATACAAAAAAATTGTTTCAAGTTGGTTAAAGCAATGGAAAAAAATCTTTGATTTTTTTTATCTTAAAAATTCATAATTATCACGATTCATCATTGCGATTACCGTCATTGCAGATGTATCTTCGCACAAGTAGATATGTACTTACAGCAGAATTTGCTCAAGTTTGCGTATATTGCTGGGTCCACACAGTAGTGGATATTCAAATTCAAATTCAAAATCATTTTATTAAAAATAGAAATATAAAATTTACTTTTTGAACGTCAAATAAATCTACTACGGTTTCGGAAAAGTTAAGCCTCAGACCT
>DVVJ01000156.1:0-18843 GCA_018234505.1 Junonia neildi neildi
TTTAGTATTTCGTTTGTAACCCCTCTCCCCAAAACATGTGACCCTCCCCAAAATTACAAGCTGCGACCGCGCCTGGTCTATACCTCCTATTTCCAATGATTTAAAAGGTGAATGCTAATAGTTAGGATTGAGGGAGGAATAAGCTGTTTCTTTTTAAAATACAACGGTTGGTAAACACATACGTAAGAATATTAGCAAACAATACAAGACGGTTCTACGGCACGCGCAGATGACGTACCCAGAACATAACAATCATAACAAATATTTAGTTAATCGTCCACGTGTGCAATTAAACTTTACGTCAGCATTACCAATGTGTGATGTAATTTTAATTTAACCGTTTGCCCAACTTTATGAAACGTTTTATGGAATTGCAACCAAGTATGGAATTATAATGAAATTGCTTCATCGTTAAATGCTTAAGTATTAATTTCGCTTTATTGTTCGTGTGTTTTAAAGATAATTGTTTCATTATCGCCAGATAACATTTACAATTTCTGATGTGTTACAATTTTTTTAATACAAATTGTTTGGTAATGGTGGAGCAAGGATTCTAGATTCCGTGCAAACTTTTTATTTATGTTTTACGCCTGTACGGAACTGGTCTCAGTCGCCAATGATTTATCAAGTACATACGTTGAAAAAACTAAGAATTAAACGGTCATAGAATTTATAATCTCTAGTAACTTGTTTGTGTAGAGTCAACATAAAAAACTAAATCTTTCAATCAAAATAATAGAATCGATAAAACAAATCGTCTATGATCAAGAACGAAGAGAGTATATACGTATATCGAATGTTGAATTGTTTTGATTTTGAGAGATGTAAGAATGTTAATAGCAGGATTCGTCAGTGTGAAGTTATTTTTATTGCTGACCATAGTAACAGTGGTTACCATAAACAAGTACCTACAACGCATGACCCGTTTCTACTAGTATGGATATCCGGTTAGCTTATAAGTAAGGGTAATGAGTGCATTGCTTTGCTGAATAGGAAAGGTCCGGCTATGGTGTTACTAACCTAACGTTATAGGAATAGATGTTTCCAGAAAAAATGTAAGAACGAATTTGACTAAAAAGCGTGTAAACGTTTTCTCTTATTAACTTTCTAGAAAATCTTACAAATTCAATAAACCGGTTAATATCGACAGATTAGATAGAATAACGGAATTCGTATTTAGTGAATGTACGAGATATCGCAATGAGGTGATTCGTTTTTTTCTCGTCTTGAGACTATTATCAACAAAATCGTAGAAGTTGATCAAGTCGAGAATTTGTCCATTATTTTCCCCATTCTAATCCAAACAGACAATTAAGGATTATGAAAGATAGGCTAAGAACTCTATATTTTAATCCAAAGAGATGGTTTCGGGATGGGTTATGTACCACAAGATAATATTTAGAATAAATTAATAATTAATAGTAAGAAGATTAACGAGGCAAGTTGAGCTTATTGACGAAATTAACTCACGCGTCTCTTAAATTTGAATTTGTATCCAACCAACATAACTTGTACTGTTTTAGCAACTGTTAGTAACTAAATTTCATGTTAACAAATCTCCAGGAACGGCCTAAACAGGCACTATATTATGGACATGGAATAATTTTTATCCAAAAATAAAAATTTTAAGAAAAGAAAAAATAAATAACCGTTAACAACAGAATAAGAAGTCGCGTGTGAGAGATAAATAATTGATAACACTAACAAACTAACAAACACTCGTTTACAATCGTACATTTACTATGTTATCGTTTATTGAGTGTGGGTGACTACCGACTGGTTGCGAAATATTTACACTACCACAAGTAAACGTAGTCGTAATAAATTCATAGCTTGGCACGCGCCTGTCATTCATCCAGTCTCCAACTTCCGTTGCCATGATAAAGTATGTACAATGTATATATTTCTGTATTTCGTAGAAATAGACAATTGTCTATGACTTCTTTTTTGCAATTTCTTTAAAGGTGAACAGATTCTTAAATTGTGCAATAAAGAAACATCCGTGCCTTTTTGGTCATATTCAAGTGACATGAACTAAATTGGGATTGAGATTGGGTCGTTCGATCTTTTTCTTTAGTTAATAATGTTCAGATATTTGCGAAATTACACCACGCAAGTGCACACGGTAACTTTTCGATCCTTTAAAGGTTCGTTATAAAAAATGTCCATAGCTTTTGTTAAATTACATAACAGCATATCTTGGACGGTTCAAAAAGGTTTAAAAATGTATGGAATGTAACAGTCATCACAGGTAGACGGGCCAGAGTACCGAACTGGTTTTTACTTGAAGCTTTTTCTTACATCGTACGTCCACTAATTTCAATTAAATTTTAATTATATTTAAATATTTCTGTAATACAAAAATGTTTATTACAGACAGCTAAAAGTTTTCTTTAAAATTTTCAAGATTTTTAACCGTCATCATTTACTGTAAATAAAACAGATATTTTTTAATTGTGATTCCGTAAACGTTTTGGATTTTATTGTATAATATTTACAAAAGCATATAAGGAAGTAATTATGAAATAAAATTTAAATGGCTGATCTGTAGAAAATTATCGTTACGGATCTATTCAAGTCATAATAATCCTATTAAAGCTGTATTTGAAATAAGTTTTAGAGGTTGGACTTTACAAAGGCTAAATCGTGACTAAACCATTTAAGCGATCAAGGCGGTCAAACAATATGTACCGAAATTATGACAGTAAATATATGACACATTCAAGGATATAGCTGACCTCAAGTTAAACAATGCACGCAATTAGAAAGATATGACCCATAAAAATACAAAGCGGCACCTTATTAAAAGTAACGCAAAACATTATCAAGACTAACGCGTAAAAATCCAATGAATTGAAAAGAGTTGATTCAAACTATTCTTAGATTACAATAAGACAAACGAGAATCGTGACCTAGGCATTTAGGGCTTCGTTGTGGGATGTTGATCGACTCGAAACAGCAATAATATTTTGTCGATATCAGCAATTTGTATCCGCGTTACTGACATTTAATAATTGGAGACCAAACAAATAAACGAATCTTGACATTTATCTCATTAAAAATAATAAAAAAAAGCAGGAGAGAATATTGCAAAAACGCGAAAGTGTCCCATCTTATCGCAATAGTCGTTCATCAATGACAAGATCTTTACATACCATCCCTTGCATTTTTTTTAAACTTAGTGAAGATCTTTATCTGTGACCACCCACGCGGTACTATTAGAGTTGTAGACGATGTAGCACCTGTAATATTCAAAGAAGAAAAAACATAATGTAGTAAAACCCTAATAAATCACTGCAATGCAGATCAAAATCGCACTTACTACGAAATTTTTGCTGTATTTTTTGTGTAAACACTTTACAATCACTGAAGTGATACTCGTACATTATAAGAAACTTAACTACAATTTTGCAAGATTACATCAATTGGTGCAACATTGAAGTAAACCTGAAATTTTCCTTTAAAGTTATGCAATTAAATATTTTATTTTAAAGTACTAACTAATACAAATATTTAGTAGTTATTTAATACCTAGTTGTTTTTTAAATAAATTTCTTTCGAGACGTGATACAATTTGAACAGAAACCAACCAGTTTGCTAAACGCAATTATTGTTTATGGACCAAAATGAGATATTGCGGAAGCGCGGTTTTTTGCTTCGCACCTGATCTTAAACTTTGGTCATTGAACCCCTAATCTGTAGGCTTGGTGCTTTGTTAAGACAACATAATCAAACGAATAATTTACGTAAAGCAAGATTTTCCCAGTGACATTAAGAGCCTTTTGTTTTGTTCTACGTGCATTTAACGATTGTTTACAAAAAGGATTATGCAGGTCTTATCAGTACTGACGTGGTTTTATTTTCAGTACCTAACGAGTTTATCACGCTTGCTAGACTAGGAAAAAATCTTATCTTTGTCTTGTAGCTATTTTATTTTGAAATATACTTTTAATTACCATAGAAGTTCAAAATTAGTTTATTTTGTTACCGTCATCAAGTATTGCATTGTTAAGTAAGCTAACCATGATTGTAACTGCTACGACTAAATTCTTGTTGGGACGTCTCTATTTAGTCTGTAAAAATTGTGGAGCCTTAAATGTGTTATGCTAGACATGAACCGAAATCTAACGAATATCGCTTACAAGATGCTCTTTTAATTAATTTTCTTCAACCATTAATATGAAGTAAAGCAAGTAATGACTAGAATTTTCGATTTATTGTGCACGTTTATGCTAACCGTTAGTATAAATTTCTTTCACACGTTTGCGTGTTTAAACGTCATTAATTGAGGACGGTGCGTGCCGTTCCAACTGATCAGTTACGCTTTTTAGTATAAGGGGACGATCACGCCACTATGGACCTACAGCTTCACGCCTAACAACATTATTTGTAGGTAGTGTAACACATCGTATACATTTCTGCATTAATATCGTAGATCGTCCAACATATTTTCTTGATGCTCAACGATATAGAACTACGAGCACTTGTTTGAAAGTAGATGTAAATTAATATCCTGTTCACGTAATCGAAATCATTGGAACATGCCGGACAGTCGGTCAATGTGTTTTACGCATAAGGCGCAACATTTCCTGCGCCCGCTCTGCCTTGTAATCACTAATCATAGATTCAGAATGAACGTTTGCGTGTCAAATCGCTTTTCCTGAAAGAAAAGTGGGATATTATCATATTTATATAAACGACTCGGAAAGAAATGGTTAGTTACGCGTTAACCTTTCGGACAGGTGGCATTTCGGTATCTTTGATAGTTTAAGTGACTTATATTCATTATTGCGAAAACTGCAATAAGAGTTAAAGATAAGTCGTATCAAAATATTTATTATCAAGAAAAGGCCCAAAAATGATTGAGCACATCGTTCTGTTTTATGTGAGCAGTTGTATTATTAAAATAATTTCACATCGGTATGAGAGTTTAACCCTTTTCACTCATATACAGTAATTGGCTTCAACAAACAAAGCTATCTCGCTGTGTAGTTGGTTTATAATTGTTATTAAACCTTTTATGACTAGGCATGGTTTAATTGCTCGTTTGTTGCAATCGCACATTTTCTCATGTGTTACGCACTGTTTTCCTTTGTTAGCCGAAGGACGTCGCTCGTAATTTACATTAACTTTGTCTTATAATATATCCATATTATCCATCTTTGCTATGTTACTGAATTAAATTTCTTTTTTGAGTTATTTTCTGTTAATTTTCAAACAAAATTTCCTTAATATTTTTTTTATATTATCTTGAAATGCGTCAAGAATGTTTAATTTTATAAATAAACCTAAATATATGTTTATAACATTTAGGTTAGGTTAAGTGGTTATTACAATATACCTAAATACATTTGATGCAAAACAAATTTCGATTTAGGAATCCATGTCCATAAGGTTTACATTTATCCCTTTTAAGTAAGTGTTTAAATAACTGAGTCACGATGTAATCCACGACATAACACCTTTTGGGAAAGTAAATTTGCATTTATGGTAAATTTTACTTAATAAGGTAACACATTACGGTAAATGTGAACACGGAGTAGATTTTAGTGTAATCTTATGGTTATATTGGTTCGTGTTACGATCCGAGTGCATTTAAAAGTTACGCAAGCTGTTTCTGAATAAATAAGACTACTAGAGGTACACTTTGGTATTTCAATGCTCATTTAAATTTTACTGACGATTTTATTTATTTGTATTTTATTGTATTTATATGGTAGTTATAGTAATAAGTTGAAACATCTAATTGTCCTATTAAATGCATCATTATCAATTGAGACCAATTTTCTGGTGTAACATAAACTATTAAGTTAATAAATCACACGATGTATCTAAGATAGTAAATTGCATACATTATCGCTATCGCTCATCTATCAACGCTTAATGGATTCGATCCGTCTATCAGAATGTCGATCGGCTTATCTAAATTGCTAAGTCCTTGATGCATTTCAACACTTTCGACGCCATTTTCGAACGCGATCTAAGCAATACAATTGTAGGCGTTTATGTTTACTATATCAGATCACTTTAATACTTGTTGGGTACATTTCCGCGTCAAAAGATAAACATATCTATTACATTACAAGAAATATAAATCAACAACATGTTTTCTGGATAAGCTACCATTGACATGAACGTTCGAGCAAAACATTAGTTAATAATTCATTAATCGTAGAAGGAATCCATTCGCTTTCTTCAAGTCGATTCATTAACGAATAATTCATTTCTTCGTTTCAGGGTAATCGAGTCATTGGAAATTCCGATTGGATATTGACAACGCAAGAAAATTCCTTCAGTTGACTTTGAAGACTCGACGCTCCGACACTTGCGCTGAAGTTCGCCATCATTAGCGAGTCACTTGTACAGCTGGTGAGATCTTGTGACTGACACTTGTGTGATGTGCCGGCAACACCACATGGAAGTGCAGTTGGAGGTTACTTGATCTCTAAGAGTATAAGACCTGTTTGAGACGCAAGAATGAAGTTCTCAACGGGGTCTAGTTCCAGCAGTCTCGCCAGCGACTCGCTGTCGAGGAAATCCACTTTATGCATCTATACCGAAGTTGACGCGACGATGCCACCGCCCTGTGAAAGAGTAAGTATTTTATGTGTTTATTTTTTTTACAAATAACATCAATAGGAAACGGAAGCCATTATAATTATATCGAGGAGACTAAGCTAAAATCGAATTCACACCATTATCCTAAGTTTGTGTTCTCAAATGCAAGTGACATGAATGTAAAACTTTACATCCTGTTACAACTTGTCCTAATGTAGAACACGAAGCAAGAACTGGTCAAGATTATTACATAATTCATAATAGAAGAGTGGGTGAACAATTTTAATTGTTAACGGAAACGGTAGTTATACATAACACTTCATAAATTAGTGGACGTCAACGCGCATGTTTGTCCAACTTTTTAATTAAAATGTTTACTTACAACGGTAGCCTTACGTACGCACAAAATCTTGTATGTCTTATTTTGTTTACAAATGTTATTTGAAACTTGAAAGTCAAAACTCACAATGTTGTGATATCATATGTTTACAAAATCAATCACATAATCCATACAACATAATAAACTGTATTTCGTAATTAAGAGAAGCGGTATCGTACATGATAAAAACGATAATCTTCATTACGGCGTTTTAAGCAGCTGAACGATTCGCTTTCGATTTTCTTTCTCGTACACTACAATTACTTTCAATTTCATACGATAATAACAATATTGTATTTACTGAAACAATGCAAAAAGCCGAGCGTCCGGGTTGGAGAGTTCAGGCATTCAAGAGAAAGTTATATGTCATCTGCCACTTCGGACAGCTGCATTGCAACACCACGAATATTTATATTATAATCTTATCCATTGGGTAATGGACAATCAGCGTTTAACGATTCAACAAGCGCAGTTACTTGTACAGACACAATTGCAATAAAAATACCACTTTTGGCTTCTTTGATGGCTAAAATTTAATCTTCTTGAGTTCCCAATATTAATATTAATTTACTCATTTTATATCTTATGTTTTTTTTATTATAGAGACATTGAAAGTTTAGAATGTGATAGAATATCTCAAGGACAAATTTTAATACACGGTTGCATGATAAGAGTGATAAATGGTTGATAAACACATGACTCGTCAACTTGCAAATTGTTACCACTAACGACCAGATTTATTGTATACAAATACTATTATATGTTTAGGAATTCACACGGTACATTGCGTTTAACTTTTTATGGCATATCATGACTAATGCACTTTAAACAGTAAGGAAGACATCACGATTCTGTTCGACGAGACTTTGCAAACAGCTGTATTTATCACATTCTTAACAACCGTCAGATTATAAAAGAAAAAAATTAGAAAATTGATAAAGATTAAAAAATTGGTATCTGTTGCAGAAACAACTGGTCATTCATAAAATTGGATTATTAAGCCTAATCCTACTAATACGAAATTGGTTGTGAGAATTTAAAATATCAAATTAAAAAAAGTTTCTTTGAACACATAATTAAAATTATTTTGAATGACATTCTTTAGTGCATTTTGTATTTTCATTACAAACTAAATGGTACTTGCAAGTATTGGTTGGCAGTAATTTACCAAGTGCTACGTCGTCGTTGAATGCGATTGCTGTAGGTATTTTAAAACTTGATTAATGGATCCAACGTCTCGTTAACTTTAATGGTTCGTTACTGTTGCATACCGAGATTGTCTCGGTTGCTGCAAGTATCATCTTTACCGCGCTAGATACCAAGGCCGGCATTGTTTTAGCTATCGCACGTGACGATCTAATGTTCTTGCACTTTCACGAATGTAACATTATCGTTATTGATTTTGACATTGCATCAAAATGAATTGATACATCAGTTTACTGAATACATTCATTGATCTATATCAAGAGAGAAAAGGTGTAGAGAATAGCGCTATCTAATATCATATTACACTCGATGGTTTAGTTTCTTTTAGAGTTAAGTTTAGGATTTATGGCGAAAGAATTAACATACCAAAAATATTGTTTATGTAAAAAAATAACTAGAAAAGTAGAATTGTAGAAGAATATGCTAATATTACAATCTTTTTGTTATTTTTAATGTTAATTTATTGTCAAACAAAGCGCTGCAAACTAATTATACTTTTTTATTTCGTATTTTTCTTTATAATTAATTATACTAAATACTGATCTTATGTCTGATGTTAATTCTAAATTGCAATGTAGACAATTACTTTCGCCGTGTGTGGGACGACCAATAATATCTGTCTATTGTTTATAGAGTGCAATGAAAGTTTCAAATGATATCAGTCAATGATGAGGAAAAAACATATGTCTGATTTTCTTTACAACCACTCTTCAACGTTTCATTTGAAATGGGTCACTGCCTACGTTACAAGCACCATATTGAACATCTCAAACGATTTCCTGTGAGAACCTTTCTCACCGCACTCGTTTATTATGTATACTTAGACCAAATAGACAATTGTTTAGCTTAGCCGCTTTCGTCACGACCTCATATTCATTTCGCTTGTTTATCGGAGTGTGTATTTACGCTCCTTTTATTTTATAGTCATCTGACACCACTAAGTCAACTTGTGGTTTAAAAATATTAACGTATATTGAATTTGTGATATCGGCGACTCTCATTCGTGAACATTATCGATTTATTGCCTTATCAGTACTTACTGATTACAGCTTTCATAACGTTATCATCCAGATAAAAACACTTAAAGAGGATTTATCAAATTCCTTTTCTGTTTTCCCCATTTAATATCCCACTGGTTTGAAAGTAATTAATTAAAAGGATTCATCTTAACATACGAAGGATTAGAACATTTAACAAGTCAAAATTGGAGTTTAAGAATGGTATAGTTTGTAAAAAGCTTATTAAGTTCAGATATAATCATTGGCTCTGATTTGAAATAGCTTGACTATGGCTTTGAGAATTCTTGGTTCAATTTAATAATTTGGAATGGATCTAATCTTATTTTATTCTATATTTAATAAGCGTCTTAATTGTAATGACACGTTCTATACATCGCGTGATCGTCCTTGATCTGCGCGTGCGCCGATGCACGATTCTTTTTCAAAGCGTGCCTTGTGAAGTGTTACATCAGCAGAATGCATCTCATTCGTTCTTTGGAAATTTTGCGCAAAAATGTTTGTAACTTGTCGTAACTATGTTCATTGTTTGATGTTTCTCAAAGAGTTCGCATTACTACGATTAGTCATAGTTTCTCTGTCAGGAATTAAATTTCTAACGATCAAAGAAAAGTGGCTGTTGGCATTTTACATTCTTTTCATTTTATAGACAGCTCAGTGTAAATCTTATTTTAGAAATTTTTATATCTTTTATTAGTAATTCATCGCAGCGTATGATAAAAAGCCCTATAACTTCTTAACTTTCAAGTCACATCTTTGGACATGACATAAGGTGCGCCTTGCATTAAACTATAGCCGTATCTCGAATATTATCAACACTTTCATCATTGTGACCCCGCGGGGTTGTCATGCGTAGCCATTACTGTTCATCACATATATCTTATCTATGCAAGGTATTCGTGCCTTTTTCATCTTACATTGATTTATAACTGCAACGCTTTCTCCTTACGATATAATCGTAGTCTCTTTATTCGATATTTATGCAATAATATCTTTTAAGTTCAATGCATTTTTTACATTTTAGAAAATCACAATGATCTCATGAATACCTCAAATAAAAAGCAGCTTCCCGTCAGTTTTGTCAATCACTTCAAATCATACTTTCAAGTGGCTCTCTATTAAGACATCGATACTGGCAGATTTTTTTTTTCAAATAGCTGTCATCGATCGTTATTTCTTGGAAGACTAGGCAATATCAAACGTGCTTCGATTACCAATAAAAACACAGGATCTTACAGCGGAGGTTGTAACACATCTAACATTATTTACGTTACGGTTGATACGATAAATTAGAATAATGAAACACCTACATGAATGAGTTATCAGCCTTTAGGCTCGTAAATCCTTGTCGCGTGTCTCGTTAACTAATCAACACAACGGACACGTAGCCAGCCCTTTTCACCTTTTCCTTTTTTACTAGTACACAACCCACGGGTATGCCTTTGTTGAAATTGCTTTCAACCTCATCAGTTTTAAGTACTGATAAGACCGTCTTGACAAGTCCTTTGTTGACTTCACTGTTCTATCTTTTCTCTATTGTTGTTTTAAGTTAAACGTTTGTTAGTATTGTTATTTTATCGGCGAGTTTAACGCCTTTAAATACTAAAGCCTTACAATTTCATGTGTTAATTTCATTATCTTCACTTATTGCTATCTTACTGCTTATTATACCCGCATGGTAACAGACTCTTGATGCGTTTCTTCATACTCCTACCTACGGGCGTTTCCTGTTGTTATTCCGTTTTAACGTATTTCATACCGTCTTCTGTTACACGTTACTATGCTTACTACTAGAAATTATTACCATTTTACACTCGGTGCTTCAATGTTATGCTTATTTTACGGAAAATCAACTTACGTTCTACCAAACCAATAAACACAAACGCTTATACTATATGTATTTGCTGAAGTAATATTATTGTCTTTATTTAGGTAGTTGTAACATGTAAAGTTTTAAGCTACTTAAAAACGTAACTGTTAATAGAGATACGGAAAATCTCGTAAACCATATACAATATGCATAAACGCAATAAATCTAGAGTAGAGATTCGTGCCCGATTTCGGAACAATTTAACGCAAATTTGCATATGTTCTATACATGTGGCCCAATACGATTGCGATTCGAAACGTCCATATAATTTTCCGCTCGAAAAATTTACCGAGACTCGCTTGAAACTCGTTATACGAGACCAAAGAAACGTCGGCTAGATTTTGATCCTTCGAGCCGGTTCTTATAATTTATTCTTTAATTATTATTTACGGTTCTGCGTAAGACTTATTTTTAATGAGACTTCATTTCGTTTTAACATTGCAAGTTATTGTTTCCTGTATGATATATTTGTTTTGTTTTTATGTATTTAGTTTGTTTGTATACGCAAATAGCTTGCGTAATGCCGATTGTGATGGCAATTTAACTCTTTTCTATAACAATTGATTATTTACCTAACTGATATAAAAACTCTCATTCCTTTTTCCCATTGTATAAAGCGATAAAAATATATTTGAAAGATAACATTTTTAATATAGCAAATATTTCAATTAAGCGAAGCTAATCATTAATTAATATTAATTTGCCACTACATTAACAAATTAATTAGTTATAACAACATTAATGACCAAGGAAAAAACATTTCTGAACGCAATTATAACATTAATTGGTTTGATATTTTACCGTTTTATTTTAAAATATAATGCAAATTACTTAAACAATATTATTTGACACAGTGGAAATTAACCTTTAACTGTTCTTTGACACAAAACACCGAAACCGACTTTTTAATAAGCATTTGTTTTCATTTTTAGCCTTCAAAATGTATACGTCTGTGACCTAGTATGCTAATGATTGTAATAAATTAGAATTTATTTCAGCTGGTACTTTACCGTGATATTAATTCCAAGAATAATGAGTGAGACAGATGTTTTTTCACTCTTTCTCGTATTGCCAAGGATTGACCAAGGTTTTACCTGACATTTATTTTAAAATTCAAAATTTTTTTATTACAAAAAATTTAATAAGTGACGTTGTAGAGTAGTTTATCGAAATAAACCTGTATAAAAATGGCAACATAACTCTAAAATTTTTTTTAATAAAAAACCTTCTCATAGTCTTTATATTGTAACTAATAAATAAGAACACCGTTTTGGCAAGTCACGGTTTATTTCTTTAATTGTCGTTAAACATCATTGATTGAAATACAATCAGCGTGAAAATAGCGATTTTAACCATTTTAATTTTTTCGCTTTTTACCGTTTTTTTACCGTTTTGTACTCATTTCACCGAAGTGTGCCGTAACGAAAAGTAGTAAATGTAATTCTTTATCTATACTTACGTTTAAATTTTCTAGTTAAATAAATTTTCAAAATCGATTTGAAAGTCCGTTCTTATAACCAACAAATATTTCAGCTCTATATATTAAGTAGTCGTAATGATATTTTTATTTACACATTAAAACAGTTGTGTAATATAATACAAAAAGAATTATAATACATGATTAGAAAGGGGCTGGTGAAACTGAAGATTAATGAATCGCTTGACAAACATCACTTGTCGGCCAGTGACGGTCTGATGCGTTAGCGTGCCTTGTCTTTGTTCTTGTCAGATTATGACTGACGCGTAATGTAATCTTTCAATGAGCTGGACAAAAGAAAACGACAGGATACGACAATTATGAAAACCGGTTAAACGCGAGTCAATGAGATCGAGGGTTCCATTCTATTGACATTTGACTCAAGTTTGACGGGTTATTTGTTAGGATATCCGCCGTAATTACCGTAACCTGTCAAAATTTTCACCGGATACCCATTATAAAATAACTTTGAATATCATATGTAGAAGAGGTCGTTGGCTCCCTTAATACGCAACTTAAAGTAAAAAAGTCAGAAGCCACATAATCCAATCAAAAAACAATAAAACCGAGGAAAAAAACCCTTCTAAAAATTAAAAATATCAATCGTAAAATTAAGTATATTGACATTATTTTGACATTGACTTAATTCTTTGTTTTTATTATTAATAGGATCTAATCAAACAAAAACTATTGAAACGAACTGCAAAGGAATGTAGTGTGTGCATGTTTAGTTTCTCTCGCATGTTATCAGATCTCGTGATTATATCATATCTTTAGCGTGCACTTACTACTGGCGTATTGACGAATTAATATTAATAGCATTTGTTTTTCATTTAGCAAGTTCAAAATCTACATTTTGTGTTGATAGCGTGTGGTTTAAAAAACTTCTGTTTATAACTGATATGCATCTGACAAGGATCACATGACAACGAAAAGGGACTTTTAATGGTCGTAAGTGAACAGACATCATATTACATTACATGACACCGCCATTTATGAACGTCTCCGAGACCAAAGAAATCACAAAAATACTGCTAGACTAAAAGAGAATCAGTGATAATTCCCATTCCTTCTAATCTTTTAATCCAGTAGCGCTAGGGTGCAATGTAAAGGATAGGCATGGAAAAGTGTTCTACGTTCCCGTTTAGCTATAGGTAGTTAGGTATACCTATATTATTACGAAAATTGGAAAACTCGTCTCGCACAATAAACCTTATGTAGATAGGTACTAATGTAATCCCCTTAATTCTTAAACAGTATTCATAAGAACTGTCATTTTAGAAGACCCTCATATTTTCACGACGTTAATAATGAGTAGATTTCTGAAATTATGTCAACTAATAATCCTAAGCTTGTTTGCTTAGAGGTTTACTTTCACGTATTATTGAGGTTTCTCTCGTGACCCGCGGGTTTAGACAACGTGAGTACGGTCACGAGGTGAAGAACGTTATTGCGTGATATCAGTGTTAAAGTTAAAATGTGTACGTTTTTGACGAGGAATTACTAAAACCGCTAAAGGTATGTGAGTGTTCTCGCAAGTATACTTAGAACGATAATGTTACATATACCTACATATGATACGATCCAACTCAATATGGCATGCAATGCCAGGGGAGGAATATGAGCCAATATATTACACATTTCCTATCTACAATATAGGATTGTTTTTCGACACAGAGGTTTTTCGAGGACCAAAATTTTGCGCTAACAACATGATGATTCGCTTGTTACAAAACCAAAGTGTAAAGTTGGTAACGGTTTCAGACTGTCATACAGTAAGGTACTTTAGGAACAGACTAGAACTATTTCCGAATGAAATCGCAACAAAAACAATACGAATAATAAGTATGTTTGAAATATAAGTATCTTGTGAAATTTATTTTTAATACATTTCTTTGTTGATCACTTTACATTATGACTTCATAAATTCATAGTAAACAACGTTTTGCTAGTTCTGAGCAAATTATAATTGTCTTTAGATAAGACAGAATTTCTTCAAAGCTGAATTCCTTGCAATGTTTTCCTTAACTAAATATGAAATACCAGAAAATGAATCATTATGCATACTTGATGTGTTTGTCTAGTCTAGTTTAATAACCTTGTACTTAAACATATTTAGACTTTGGTCAGTTTTTGCTCCAATTGCTGTTACAAGCAAAAAATTAGCAAAGCATGCATATTCATCTTGTAATCTATGCACATAGTTTTACAGTAAAACACTTGGACTTTGGGCTACTAATGGACGTTTCTTTTATTTTTTGATACCTCGACGCTTTATGTTAGAAAATTATTTCTATAAAATGTGATTTTAGCAATCAAATGCTGATAACTAGTGTGGATTACTGACGAAATAATTTAGTTTGTCAACTCGCATCAGTTTCTGATGAAGTTAAAGTTGAAATCCTGCAAAATTCTGCTTATATGCGTATACGAGGATATATTTACTTTATTGTTATTTTAGGATATTTTATTAATAATTGTAAACATACACTTCAAAGTTACACTTGAGTTTCTATATTACAAATATCTTTATAACGTTATATTGCGTGCGCACGCACATTACCCGGTTGCGTTGCACTTACGTAAAGATGAAACCGGTGCCAATCTCATTTCAGAAGCATTTTGTTAAATTACACCGTTTACTGCCTTCACGCCCACCAACTTCGAATTTAATGTTTTATTGTATTATAAAATATAAATATTTAAAAGCTTCGAAAAAATCATTATAGGTATCTTTGGATTTATGCTGCTCTTAAGAGACTTTTACGAATGGTTAAATTAATTGGCATAGAAAGGACGTCATTATATCTAGTGATACGCTTCTAATTAAAATATTTTTGACAAGTACTTCTCCTATCTGCTTGACTACAATAAAAATAACTTGCAAAATTGTATTACAATTTGAATAAAAGAAACTATTTATACTGATTATTTTTATGTGTAAATATAAAAAGAAACGATTTAATCACCATAGACAAGCCGTTTCGTTATAACGCAACACCAGCGTGACGAACAGATAGCACGCTTCCTGCAACTATTTCTTAATCTAATGCATATTGTACTATCAACATTACATTTTAACACTGTTCTGTGTATTTTTGTACTTATAAATTTTGAAATGGTTTTCATGGAACTTGTCGAAATTCCACCTTCGCGTAAAATGACTAAATACTTACCATAATGTAAGACAATGTTAATATTCCACGTCTGGGCAAAAACCTCATTAACAAATGACATCACAAATTAATAGGACGTGATACGAAGCTCATGCTTTGTATTATAAAAAATACTATTATAAACTTATATTGTTGTAACTCATCATGTTGTTTGGGTTTGGTCCTGTAACACCTAGAAACTTGAAAGAAAAGAAATATTTCTTCTGCAGTGTAAATATCAAGTAATAATGTAAGTAGGTACTTTAAGTAATTCAACACGTAAATATATTAATACATACATAGTACATAAATAAGCTCAAAAAACATAAACGTCCTTCTGACGCAGTCGGCTAAAACAGATGAATTTTTGTATGAAAAATATTCATGAACCAAGCCACGAGTTAGTTATAAAATAAGCGATCCCAATGACAAGTAAATGTATTAACCAATAAATATCCTGCGGTTTCGGTTCCGGTAATATCGAAAACCACATGACGTATTTATTTCACGCGTAGAAAACCTACAAGAACCGACACGTGTCCCGGGTGTCAGGTTGGCGACAACCTTCAACCAATAGGATACGATGTGATAAAACATGATAATGCTTGTTGCGAAGGTCAAGAACCTACCAGCTGTATAAATATTTATTTCTGTCATATAATGAATACCTATAAATGAGCCAATGCCACGTGCCTTTATAGTCATGGTCCATAAAGTGTGGAAAACCCCTGAAAAATATATATTTTTTTTATTTTTATATCATTAAAAAGTATAACTACCGTTACTTTAGCTTTTTTAAACTACATTAAAAGCTACAGCTATACAATTAATTTGCACTGTATTGTCTGCTGTATACTATATCACTCACTTCCATAGGTTGACTGGAAGAGATCTCTTTTAGAAATAAGTCCGCCTTTGCATATATTTTATTATAATGTTAATTTCTGTATTATTTTTTTTTTATAGATGTGTTCCCTGTAAACAGAAATGAACATGGTAGAGGTGGTAGAGTTTTTGTAAGAAGTGGATTAAAAATTAGAATCAATATAATTTTTTGCTTATCATTTTCGTAAGATATGCTGTCAAAATAAAGTTTTTATTCAATTAAATTTCATAATAAACGATGCGTTTTAAAATTCGCACATAAATAAAAAGAAAGTTTGCCAATCAATATTTTGACGTGCTACTAAATCTTAACGAAGTTATGTAAAACGTTGAAAAGCAGATAAATCACGTGTTATAAAACATATTAATTAACAGCCATTAATTGGAGATCGAAACGTAATGATCGTAACATAATTAAATTATTTCATCGATATTCATAGTTTTATAATTTTTAGCCAATTTTATTTTTATATTAATTTTGTCGTTTCTCTACCTTTTACCTCCGTCTTCATTTATGGCATGTAAAAAAAGCCAGTTAAAACGCAAAAATATAGATGTTAAATATTTTTATTATATTATTTTGTATGACTAGAAATAATATTATTGTTATTCACACAATTGCTCTACGTACCTAAATATAAAAAAAATCAAAATAAAATTAGGCTATCTGCATTTCTGCAAGTAAGTAATGTACCGCTATTTAACGTTTCATAATTTCGTATCACCATAATTAAGTTATTCACGTATACCTACACCTATTCGAGGGAGTGAACATTATATGGCGTCTTTTTTATTTTTACCAACATAGCCTTAAAATAGATATATCTAAAAGTCTGATTAGAAAATGATATATAGTACGTCGCTTAAGGTAAGACAAGTTCATAGTCCCCTCCCAACCGTTTGTGTGGCGCCTCCATTACTTAGCAACAATTGATTTTCTTGCAAACGTGCAACGTACTCATTAATTTTCTTCATAAAAACAACCCTTTGCTCGTTCCGGTGGTTCCTCCGCGCGTGCCCACATGACCTTTCATTTTTTACACTTGTATTAACATTCCTATGATCAGCGCAACGGTTAATTAAACGTGTTCAATAATCTTTGATAATTGACGAGTTCGCATTAATCATCTTCGGTAATAATCTCTAACCATAAAAAAAATTGTAATATGTATTTGAACAGTTTAAAAAGTGACGTTGTTATTAATTTAACGATTATCGAACAAAATTACCGTTTCGAACTAGAAGAACAAAAACAAACACGTAAAACAAGCCTTTTTATTCAGTATTTTTTGCACGTTAAACGTTTTTTCATTAAGACGCCACTATAATAAAAATGAACAAAACCGTAATCTTTATTTCCTTAATTCGTAAACCTGTTTATATTACATGTTTAATCGTAATACAATGACAGACAGTACATTATTTCAATAAAAACAAAGCAGAATCTTCTAGAAATTCGATAAGGTTACAAGTTCACTTCGATTAGGCTTTAATAATACCAATACAATGAATTCATTCAAACTACATTGTCTGCCTCATTTTAAACTGCATAATATCTAACCTTCGCTCTTTGAAACTATAACGGTATTGTACTTACCTTACATAATTTTACATAAGCGAATGGGAAAGTAATCAGTTTATTTAAAAAAATGTAACAAAGGTACAAGGAACTCTTCTTGGTTATATAAAGCTAATGGGTTCCGCTGAATAGAGATAAACGGAGCTTATTATTCAAATACCTAGTACCCCGTTGAGATTTTAATACCATATTTTATAACAAGTTTGTTTCTTTCTATATTTGCGGCGTTTTAAACTTAGATACGTTGCCAATATCTATCGTAAAAAAATTGGCTTTTTAACGCAAAAAGGATTAACGTAAAAAAAAACGTAACACAGCCTGTACATATTCCACTGCTGGGCATAGGCCTCTTCTCCTATTAGGGTGAATGTATGGAGCTTAATCCACCACGCTGCTCCACTGCGGATTGGAAAAAAGATTATTCAGAATAAAATTAGTAGACTGTAACATTTGTACAGCCTAACAGTCTTCGCTAGGCGTAGGTATAAACTAAGATTTATTGTGGCTGAAAGTTCTGGAGTAAATCGTAAGTAATGGGGTCAATGACACTGGTTTACCAATGTTAATTATATTATTTCACGTGTATAAGGAATATTTAGGCACGCACACTAACTCATATAATAGGTATAGAATAAATCGTCACGCTTATCTCGGTATATAATGAGCGGATTTCTAGGTACGTTTAGAAATAAATTAGACTTATTTATATTGTAACAAG
>DVVJ01000157.1:0-18824 GCA_018234505.1 Junonia neildi neildi
CTAGTCGGTCTTATTACAGCCGACTAATCGGCTAGTCGGCTAGTCGGCGAAAGTCATAATCGGCACATCTCTAATATATACGAAATAAGTGCTTTTACGAAAGAGAAAACTCCTCAAAAACCTCAGACATTGAACAAATACACTCTGTGGTTACTTGGAATTCCAAAGGCTCACATAGTAGTATTTATGTCCTCTTGATAACCTCTTAGCCTCACTCAGAATATTCGTACACAAAATATAACATATTATACTGCCGAAGTTACTAAAGGAAGCAATAGAATTACAACGCTCACTTCACTGAGGAAGCAAAGTTACGCTCAAACTTGTAACAAGCTACCGTACGCAAGAAGTCAGTACATTTTATCCCGGATTCGATAACGTCGTAATTGTAATAATCTGTACGTTCCAGCTTCCTTGCCGACCGGGAATATTTGCATTAGTTATTTATATTTCCCTATCGAGCTTACAGTTAGCAATAGATCCAAGATCCAACAGGTTTCACCGTATAGCGGTCCAGTAATTCAATACTCCCAAGTTTCCGTTCCGGACTGCTTACAAGTACGTAAATATTTTATGCTCTATATATACATGCGGATTATGAACAGGATTGTAAATGAGTAAGCTATTTTTATCGACCTTTATCGATGTGATGTCGATGAGATGGGATAATGAATAATTAGTTCAGTGGAATCTGCTTAAGGCGGTTTCTTTAATGGCTTAATTATGGGACTTTATTTAACTGGTATGGGTGGTTTTTTATTTTTGCTACCAACTTGATACTGACACAAGACTTTTTTTTCTGGATCACCAAGGCTTATGCGAGTGCACTTAATTTACTTTTGTATATTTGATCATACTTAAGATTACAGCAATACTCAAGACTTAGGGGCTAATTATGCAAAGTTTATTTTGACAATTAATTCGTGAATATCTTAGTCACGATAGCAATAACCCCCAAAAAACTAAAAAACAGTCCCCTAATTACAAAATGAAAAAAAAATAGAAATAAGAAAAGTTGCAACGCTATTGCATTGTCGCAAATTTTAAAAACATTATTTTCAATCGTAGGTAAGAGGCTCCACATAATTCAAAGGGAAAAGTAGGTTCACAAGTACGTCCTAATAATTAGCTAAACTCCCACCATCAATCATCATCTCTGCGGGTGCCAAGCCTTCCTGTCATTAAGGTATATATTGGAGATTTATTATCCGTTTGGCTCTAGTAGGCCTGACTTCAAATATTACCGTATAATATGTGACCGATACTTGCCAAGTTGGAATTCAGGAATTAATGCTTTGAATGGTATCAGATAGTGTGATATGAGATAGACCGTTTATTGAGGAGAGATAAGGATATGGGCTATACTATATTATGCTACAAGCTAATAAAAGTCGATTAAAAATGGCATAGTCTATCTTATTTTTTAACATGGCTGAAATTGTGAAACATAGCTAATATTAAAACGGTAAAGTATCTAGATAGAATTTAATGTCTCTTTAGAAGGTATTTCTGCTTGACCTCACAAAAGTTAAGGTAAGCATGAACCATCACGTATAAATATTGCAAATCCGGAAGCCTTTGTTACTATTCATGAGTGCACTCCAACCTCCTACGCGAGAAACTCGTAGCCGTGAAGAAACTGGTTCTTAGAGACCTTCTCTTTACAGAAAATGTCTTAAATACTATCAATATTTTAAATATTTGTATGCAAACGATTAGATATGTACAGAGACGTCTCATTTGAATGTATTAATTTGATTTAGAATCAATATTAGCATCTAAGTACTTGTAAGGTCTAATTTATTATCTTTTTAGCGCAGGTAAATTTTTCAAAGAAGTAATAAACTAAGTAAGATTCTAATCAAACCCAAACACAATTAACGAACATTCTGGAAGCAAATTTATTTAAATCAGTTAGTAACTACGTGTGGGTTGACTGCATCGAAGTGTTTGAAATTGGCATCAACAGAGCTTTGATTGCGTTCACCACTCGCATGTGTAATTAATTTATTATACTGCCTGAATTTCAATGCTCTATATATGAATATACTAAATAGTATTTGAAGGTTTGTTTTCATGAAAATATGTTCTATAATCTGAAAATCGATAGGTAATAATTAATTTGCAAAAAAAGTTAAAAAGGCCTACTAAAAACTAGTATTGATATAAATTGATATACTCATATGCAAGTGACGTGTTTGTGCTTCATAGAGTGAATAGAAATAAAAAAGTTGAAAAAAGCAATGCATACGGTAGTATATTAAAAATAAACTATATATATAAAGTAAAACTCAGTGTACCAACACTTATTTTAAAATTAATAAGTACATACATTACATACACTGTATACAAAAGTAGCAACAAGAATCAGAAGCTTATATAACGGTCCCTTATCTGGTCACGAATTCTAGCCTTCCTGGTAAGGTACCCTTAATTGTGTCGTTTCACATGTGAAGCGAATTTAGACGAGCTTATGATGCTACAAGATGTTACAAAGTACGTATTTTACATGATATATACTTCCTTGCTAGATATTTACATATTACCTTCAGTTCATTCTGTGCTTGCAAACGTAACTTGAAGTACCAAATTACCTTTTTCTCCTTAGTTTTCGTGAAACAAATCGATTTTATTTCAATCGTGTAAACACTAATTATTATACAATGCAACGGCTGTATTTAAATCCTGTTTTAGTAGATATGCTAATCATTCAATACACTAATTAGGAATAGGTAAATTATGTTAGTGCAATCCAGCTCCGTTATTAAGTGCAATTAGTCGCCTACCGCTACATAATGCGAGGTGCAAAATGATTATTCCCTGCAACGACAGAATTTCATAACTGTGTACTGAAGTGTTTTATAATAGTAGCTATGTACATACGTGTTCTTATAATCGTCTCATTGTGTCATACGATCTAATAAGTGGTTAACTTTACCACTTTTAGCTATAAGTGTATATTATCAACATGCGGGTCTATTATTAGTTGCAATTCTTATTCTATTAAAATTCTTATAACCACTTTTCAGCTCTGTTAACGATATACTTTAAGAGTTCTCGTATACATCGATATTATTTTCGTCATCGCATGTTAACGCTGAGCCTCATTATTGTGTTCGAGCGAAATTGTGTTGGAGGGCCATTAAATTAAATTCCAATTTCTTAGATGGAGCATGGAAAATTCAAAACGTCGCGTCTATTGTGGTTCGTGTTGTGTTGTACAGTCGTGACGTTTCGCATTCACGGGATGCTATCTGTGCCCACTCATTCGAAGCGACGGCTCGAAGCAAGCATACACTTGACGTTTATGAGCGCTTGTTTGATGGAGCACTTGTTAAGGGTCATTTTATTTTCGCAGTTATTGCGCTGGAGTATTTTTGATCGTGATACTTCAACCATCCTCACAAAAGAATCTAATAAATTTTCAATTAAATATCTGGCCATAAATAATCACCGCTGTCAATGGAACAGGATTTTATGGAGTGCTGCTCCTCGATCGTGATTTGGAAACTCAATAGCTACACCGAGTAATTCTAAACGAAAAGATTCGCTTTGTACGAGCTAGCACCTACTGCGGCTCGGGTTCGCCATGTAACTGTCTACTCGGGATTTGTTGCGCTACTTCAAAATGTCCTTAACGAGCGACCAATAAGGTATTAAAAATAAATGACCAAGCCGAGGCTCTGTACGATGTCAGTGGTTGAACTTTTTAGAAAGAAAAAGTATACGAAACTTTAGCTTTAAAATTAAAATATTACTTAGATAAACATTCCACTTTTACAGCGAATTTATTTTTAGAGTACTATGGCCATGCAGATAGTGAAGTTTCATTTGAAAACAATTGCAACATTTCAATGGACACATGCAGTATGCAGTATAAGAAGATAAGAAAATTTATGTTGTTCAATGGTATATATCATCAGGTTTTAATTCAAAGACATTTTATGAAAATACAAACAAAGCCACGGCGTGTTTATACAATAAATAGTCTCGATGCCTTGAATTCTATCTTGAATATTGGTATCGAGATAATAAATAACTGTAGGCTGTAAACGCAAACATTTGTAAGAGATTAAAATGATATACAGCGCTAGCAGATGAAATGCAAGCGGCTATTATTTTATTATTTTGTATTTCAATTTGATGATATCGAATCTACTATACATCATTATATACTTATATTAGCAAAGAGTTCGGGTTCCATCTCATAAATTTCAATAGGGCACAACATCAGCACTTATAGATAGACATCTACTTTCAGCGTTATTTTCACAATAGTATCTAACTAAATTGTGTAGTGCGTAAAGCAATATACTTTCTGATATCAACTATCGACTCCATCTACGTATGCAAAGGCACGTGCGGTGTACTGGGAACCGATGGTCCGATAAGGCGGAACCGATCGTATGTCACGCTCGCCCGAGTACCAGCCGCTCCTTCACATTTTACTCACCATCCCTGGTGTAATGAATACACTGACTATACGTAATTGGCTCGAAGTGTTCGATCGATCGTTGCCATTTTTCTTTTAAATCGTTTGCTCTGTAATTGAATAACATCTTTCAGGATCGTGATTTTAATTAACTTTTTAACGTTGTAAACAATTTATATTTGCTGTTCATTTCATGACCTAAACAGTAAGTTATAGATTCACCGTTAGCTTATTTCATAATCATTAGCTCGGTAAGAAATGTGTCGTTTAGTATATCATAAATGATCATATTCTCTTGCATAATGAAGCCCGCTAGTGACTTTTTGCCTAAGAATCATTGAAGCCGTATAACAGTTGGTTATTCTGCGAAAGGCCCATAAAGCTTATCCCGTTTTAATAGGTAATCTCAGTCATCGAGTTTGTTGTGACATTCATTCGGTCACTTTTTTAGTGCATTGTATCTAACTATCACGTTAGGTACTCATTCCTCAGCAACTGCAAATTCTTCAAGAAACGTGTGACACGTTTTTGCACTACGATCATGAAGGTAAAGCATTATCCCATTTTTGTATACATTCCTCGTCGCATTTCTTCAAAGATCGATTGTCTCTATAGCATGCTTAAGCTCCATATACAGATTTATAGCATTATAAATGTTGCAGAATTTGCCCTCGCATTTAACTTGCATCCTCGCTGACCATGTAAATGGTTCATACACTGGAGTATTCTTAAGATATTTTCTATTGTTTCATATTGAATTTTCTGGGCGTTCTTTCTGTGGAATTCTTTCATTCAAGATCCTATTATGGTACATCTTGGCTACGACTATAACTTGTTATTAGAAAGTACTTTCTTCGCAATCGGTATAGTTTATAATGTTCGTGTAATCTTACTTTATATTATAGGTTAGTGAATTAATAGTTTTACTGTTATTGATAGGTTTTTTGTTTGATTACTTAGTAGTGTACTCTACCGTTTAATTAAAAGGTAATACAAATATAGTACCAGTGTCAACATAAACATTCGGTCTAGATCACAATCGACATTCTCATAATTGCAGTAGTCGTTCGTATCGGAGAGCATTATCTCACACGGCCGCTATGATCTCGACATGCGAAACTAGTCGCGTAACGTAACATGCGTAATAACCAATCGTGCGTGTCCAGTTAAGCGTTAACCCGTAAATCACCGATCCGGGCCTTGCAGTCACGTATAACCGCGCCACAAAGGGTTACGACATGTCGGATCCGACCGCACGATATTAGAAGTTATGACCATTGCAAACAACCTATTTTGGCATAAGCGCCAAACATTTTGCGACTATGTTGTTGTGCTTGGTGTATCAGAAGAATATTGCAATTACTGATGTTACATCCTCGATTAATAAGAAATAATTGAAGTAATAAACGTAGTCACGTTTTTTACGTATTTTAGTATCGCATCGTTTTTATCTGTTTTCGATGTAAAGGATTTTTCCGTCCTGTTTTTCGTTATGTTAAATAAATTCCTCATCGATAGCAATAAATAACACATTTTACATATCCTATAACAACAAAGTCAGATAAAAACTTATACGATATTTCTTTCAACACTGTACACTTTAAAACATAACGATACACAGGCTATTGTATTTGTTCTTGGCGCAGTCCCATAGTGGGTGGCATAAATTGCACCAGCAAATGTGCATTTGTCGTACGTATTGATAGGAAAATTTCCTTCCTTTCTTGTAAGCAAATATGAAACATATTCCCACAGGAAGTCATCTATGCAAATTATAGCTATTTACAAAGGATGACAGTGGTTGAATAACAAACGATATTCTGTATGCGAAGTAGTCTTTCGATCCATATTATTAGCAATGATTTTAATACGTAATGTACTGGGTATTGAACTATCATTACGTACACAAGTACCTTTTCCATATTTAGAATTATATTTTAATGTTAATGTTGATGGATTAAGAGCCCGTGAACGAATGACACACGTCATTTTACCAAAGTTGAAAGTTTGTTATCACATGCTCTCAACACAGGTAAGAACGATGGTCAATTATGAAATTTGAGTTGCAGTGGCTTTGGCAAGTACGCGATATCAAAGGTGTGTTAAATACCCTCTCTCTCCCTCTCTACTTTCGTTGAAAGTGATAACAAACTTTCAGCTTTGGTAAAATGACGTGTGTCTGGCGTTCACGGGCTTTCCCTCTATGACAGGTATTCAATATTCATGTATTAATTCCTTTATACATTCCAATGACCTATTTTTCCTTTTTATTCTCGACTCTCTATATTTAATTTAATATTTAACTCTGTAATAACATAATATTGAGTCTTTTCTCAGTGTAGAAAATATTAAATTGTCAAAGTATCTGTTTAATTTAAATTTGGAATTAATCTCTTGGAAATTCCGTATATTCCACGAAATTCTGACAAAAAAATAATGTTAATCTATGTCATAACTGTAAAAAAGAAAAAGATGATTTAAAATATCAAAGCGCATCTAATCGGTCAGACATTACATCACTACTGTAATAATTTTACAAAGGAATAATATCATTGGTTACATAGAATTACATAAGCAAAACCTTTACATTCAGAATTAGAAACTAATTTCGTGAAACAATCGCTATAAAATATATATTATTTAAGAGACGACTGAGTATAAAAATTGCAATTTGCCCCAAATAGAGCCAGCTTTGATAGCATACTCACCAATTAAAATCTTTAAAAAAAACATACAATGATGATTTGCAAAACGACCATTAAGTTGCCAATTGACTAATCCTAAACAAAGGTAGCATTATCGTAATACTTGGTAAAGATTACATTAAACATAAAATTGGTTCTTTCTCCAGTAGACCAGCTTACTCCAGCTGCATCACGTTTTGGTATAAATTAAACATTATTCATGCAGAATGCGAAATAATCTCGAGAATTTACGTTATAATGAAAACTCGTGACTTTCCACTCGGTGTCATTGAATCTGAAATTGCTTAATCTAGTACTAAACATTTTTATCAGAGAATTTTCCTTTACATAAAAGAAACATATATTCTTATAGTTGGATATTCGATAGATTGATCTTTTAGTCTTACAATGGGGGACCCGACCTTGGACCTTTATTTTGAGATGAAACTTTGTATCATAAGTTCCTAAAGAATCCAATTTAACTTATACTCAAACATACATATCAAACCTCACATACATACATATCATTGTTGACATATCAAACAAAAAAATAGTTACCGATGTATGTAACAAAACATATTGACAAATTTTATCTATAAGGTGCTATAAGAGTAGGTTACCGAATAAGCGTCCGTATCTCTATGACTAGGCTCCAGAGTGCCTAGGAAATTGTTCACGATGATTGCGCGGCTAATGCTCCCCATTGAAACGGCGGTTGGCTTCCGCGTCGCTAAAGAAATATTTATTTTTAAGTAAATTGATGGCTCCGCCGTCCACTACTGTCATTAAGTGACCATGAGAAACTTCCCCCCTCATTACTGAGCTATCTACGCCTTTATCTTCACTGCCAGCAAGCAAGCAAGGTAAGCATTATGGCACGCGCTGCCTAATGCTTCAATATCATGGAAATATCTTCGTAAAGTTATAAGAACCTGTATGGTTTTATTGATGTTATAAACATTAAATATGAGTATTAGGTTATACTTACACTATCAAATAAGCTTATTTATATCATAAACTATTATAAATGTATTATAGATAATATTAAATAAGATATTGCATAATTTTGCCATATTATAATAACGTCAAACTGGTCGGAGTTATTCCTGTTCATACGAAATTGAAGTGGAAAGTGACTGCTGAAATACCTAAATGTATTTTCAATCAATTCAATGTTTTGATCGAACATAATACGGTAATTTAACTGTAGCTAATGGTTTATTAATAGGAGAACTTACAAGAAAACATTGTATCGATTTTTTAACGTCAATGTTCTTATGTCATACACATGTGAGCAACATTATTTTCATGCTTGAACTAGTTATTCACATTTTATATGCGACATTCATCCATTACATTAAAGGGTAAAAAGGCCTTTTACCTCAAGGGTTAATCGATCGCTGTTATTTTTTATATATTTCAAATGACAGTAATGGATTGTCGTACATACCATAAATGACAATATGTTAACCCGTTCAACAACTCGGTAATTGCTATGAAGTCGTTGAAGTTAATTTACAACATTTTTAATCGCGTACTGATAATTGTCGATCGTATTTTTATTAGCCTTAAACCGTGTCCCATAAAAATTATACACACGCTTCATAAACTTAGCGATAACATCGCTTAATTCCTTTAATTAGACCCAATTAAAATCATTACCTCATAGAGAGGGTTACACGAGATTTCCAATAATAAATAAGCCCTAGACTGTTATCTGATTCGTCTGTCTGTAATTTAATTAAGTTGTAGTGACGATGGTATCTTAGCAAAACTTTATATGGACAGCGGCAAAGATAAGGATGCAAGGAAAAGTTACATTGTTACGTCTACCGTACATTGAAAGTATCTCAAGAGAATATGTATTTATAGAGATGAACGGTACCAAACTTGCTTCTTAGAATTTTCTAACAATTTTTATATTAAAATCTTCGTGGTTTCGTGTTCAAGTTTGGTGACTGTTTCAGTTTAACGGTAAAAAGGCAAGTTACAGTAAAATCTTGACATCTGAATTATTAAATTAAAACGCGGAACCGTTGAATTAAATTAGATAGTAAACAATCATTTGATACGATACGATACGATACGAATATAATTATACCTAAGTAAAATTACAACATCGTTCCTTTGAATTTTAAGATATTTCTAATCTTGCTTTAAGGACAAAAATATTCAGACAACATTTTGACGTGTATTATGATTACATGGAAATTTAAATGAACGTAAAAGTAGAACTATGTCGGTAATTTAAAATTTTCTATGTAATTTCTCCAGCCGTATAAAACAGAATCATAGTTAATTTTACAAACAAAATTTAACGCTTCTTTTTCTTCTAAAATTTAACCCAAATTAAAAGCACACTTTTCCTTTTTGGTAAACTGGTAAAAACAGCGCTTACGGTTATAGCAGATTTTTATTTTTTAATTATTCGAAACTGGCCTATTATGGTAACGTAAAAAAATATATATATATATAATTTAAAAGGGATTGTTTACTTTCCCATTTCCCTTATAATAGAAGTTCAAGGCACGTAGTTCGGACGCGTGTCTACGTCAACGGAGCTAGTAAAAAGCGTTCGGCGTGGTGGCTGCTCTCGACCCGGTTGTTTAACAATTTTCATGACGCAAAAGAATTTGTGTGCCAGATTTTCGACGATCTCTGTTTTTATGGTATTTAATCGTGTTTGTGCAAGAGTTTACTTTGTTTGACATATTTTGTGGCGCCGCGCGTCTAGTCAAACACGTGTCTTTCATGTTTATAATGAACGCATTGTATATTGTACTAAAGAGGTAGGTGATAATGGAAGACAGCTGGCAAAATCACACCTTAATAAACCTCTGATAATGATTGATTGACCTGACAGTCTCATATAATTGTAACAGATGATGACTAATGAATTTATGAGTATTAGCAGTTTCTCTTTTAATATAAGAAAATCTTTGGATCTGGTATATACGAGTATAACAAAGGAAGATGTAAAATATCTTCATTTATGTGTTATGTAAAACGAAAAACAAACAATAGACGCTCAAAACATAGCTATCGTTGAAGTAGAAAGCTCACAGAGAAAGGGCAATATAAAATCGTTAAGACTTTTTACATTGTTACAATAAGTAACGAAACGTGGCTTTCATGTTGCGATTTATACCGATTTCACCTATAATTTTGTACTTAAATCGTAATCATAAAACAATCATTACATTAAAAAATAAAATTTAAATTGCATCGTATAATCTAGAGCAGTCTGTTTTATAACATTTAAATATATTATTAACTTATTGTAATAATATGAAGTCGTGGATTGAATACAGATTATAGATAGGTACTTGTAATTCGCAATTTTAAAACGCACTACACGCAAGTATTCGCATTTTTATATTTCGTGCTTTACAGGAAAAAATACACAGATAGGCATGGAGCTCTCATAACTGACATGACGATTACTTATTTTTTACTTTCAAATTAACTGTATTAAAAAAATATTCATATTTAATATTGCCGACACAGAACCATAGAACCTTCAGATCTTCGTTTAGCAAAAGTCATTCAAAATACCTTGCAATGTAAAATCAATCCTGAAGATGTCTAAAAGATTTCAATTGCGAACAATCTTATAATTATGCATACTTAATATCAGTACGTACCTATAGTCCTATATTAACCGCCACTTCACAATTAACCAGCGTGACTAACTAATCTGCTCATCAGTCTCGTTAAAAGAGCACGCGGTATATTGACCATTTATTACTTAGCTGCTTAATAATCCTATCGAAAGGAAAAGGATCATCTGCAACCTATAATTTAATCATACTTAGGCAGAAGGCAACTAGCAAATTGCCGGCTGATCGCCACTAGCCTTCTTTACCTATAAATCGACATTGTTAGAGGTTTAGCCGCAACTTACATTGTTCCATGTGTTGCCAACTGTGAAATTTAAGTGTTACATTTCATACACTAATACGCTTGTTTACGTTTTTTCATTACCAAACACAGTTATATAACACTAAACAAAATACTGTATGTAAGGTATGTGATTTTAACATACACATTTGTATGGTCAGAAAGAATCTAGTATTTTCTTAACTACTGCATACGATTGTTTAAAACATTTCGTTGAAATAGAATTAACTCTACTTAACTCTACAGCTCCTGTACTGAATCAAAGCTTGTTGTTTAACTTTTAAATCCAAAGAACGCTTTCAAACTTGCTGTATCACGTACACTAATTCGAGATCTCTCGCTTCAGAGGAACATTCAAATTGTATTATAAAATGTCTAAATTTCTCTTTTTCGAATTATGTTGTTGTTTTTTTCCGCTACCCGATGCTATAACTGACAAAGTCATCCATCAAAAATTTGATGCAGATATCATTCAGCTTATTATCGCTTCTCTAAAACCATCATTATCGTTCCTCCTGTCATGGCCACTTAAAATCGTAGCACGTCATTGTAGTAATGATCGTCTATCGAGGTCATCGTCGTATCGTAAGCATGAAAGCCATTTTGATTTCACAGACACTATGCAGTAATCAGAAACATCAATTATTTCCCTTAACGCCTTTACGCACTACCGGTTGGCCGGCGATGATAACGGGTTGCTTGCTCACCCAGAAAGCGATCTGTAGGATACAAAGGGCAGTTTTTGGAATGTTTCCATTTTCTATAAAACCTTTTTCTTATGTCTCCACATTATTACATACCTATACAAACATCGTATAGAGCATCTCTATGATTATACGAAAAGCACTTTGCTCGTTAAAGTCAAATAACAATTGTCTTTACTTTAAGTGACAATTAAATTTTAAAAAGGTTCTTGTCTCGTCTTGTTACTTTAATTTAAATAAGAGAGAGTGCCAATTACGTTTTCTATTATGTTGAAATTGATATTGTTAAAAATAACTCACACGATGACTAGTACTGTAATAAAAAGACTGTAGAGAGTAATAAAACAAATGAAACAATTGCCTACTATTCGAAATGAACAAGCATAGCTTATATAATAAGGGGAATGCTTCAACCAGCTCTGTCTTGTGTGAAGTAACTTTTTAAGAACTAATTGCGCCCCGTGTTATGAGGCATCATGAAAAGCAATAAGTACTTTGTAAATGGTGATGAGTAGTTGACATTGAAAATTAAACTTTTTGTTTTATTACTTGGGACTGCCAAATTTTGTATTGTTTTAGTTTAGCCGATTCTAAATAGAATTTGTTAACATTTACAAATTCGTGTACAACAATAGACAAATAATGTAAATAATATACAATTTTAAGCTACAGCCTGCTTAGAATTATGTGAAAGTTTCTTGTAAACCTTAAACTTGTAAATAGAATGTAACAGAGAATTAAATCAGTTAATTTAGGTATAACTTATGATCTGTTTGTTTCATGACTTTTCGTTTGCCACCCGCTAGGAAGTGACACGAGTTGCATAGGAACGGATTCACGCCTTTCTGTTTAGCGAAAACAAACATCGTTTATAGTATTTGTCGATAAATACCTGCGGGTAGATTGAAAACAAAGATATTTTTTGGATAAAAGTCTCTAGAAAGTAAAGTGAACTAACAGCCTGAACTGTAGTATTCCACTGCTGGGCATAGGCCTATTTTCCTATTGTGGAGATGATTAAGCAGCTTAATCCACCACACTACTCCACTGCGAGTTGGTGGATATACACATGTCAGAATTTCTTCCGGCACATGCAGGTTTCTTCACGATATTTTCCTTCACCGCCGAGCTCAAATTAATTTAAACACTTAAGCACTTGAAAATTTAGCGGTGCTTGCCAGGCTTTGAACCTGTTACTTTCAGCTTAAATCAGTTTCAGTGTTAAAAAAATATGTACATATGTAGATCTTATATCTAAACGTATACCTAGTTTCATTTTATATCTTTATAATAGTATGTAAGTATGTAGTATGAAAAAATACGTAAAAATTAATAAAGTAACTGATAACTAGTATATGACCCGCTGTGGAACTTTTAAAAGTTTTTAAAGGCTTTACCGGGACCAACATTAAAAATCGCGTGCATGTAATAAAGCCGTGTACCATCTGTTTTAAATTATTTTCAAAATAACTAGCCTTATCCTAGTAGATATTTATAATTTTCAACATGTACCTACGTAAATTATATACTACGTTGAAACACAATGCATTTTGCATTTCGCTTTCTTTATAACTTAATCGCATTCATAATTTGGGGGTTGGATATAGCAACTAAACTTAATAATAAACATTAAAGTGGTTTTTTTAATATTTCCACGACTAGCACAATTGAAATAAAATCATTTAAGTCGAATAAAATGAATTGATAGTAGGTTTATAAATGAATTTGTGAACACACACATAATAAACCTTCTTTCAATTCTCAGCTTCTCGTTATTTTAATGCTCTATAAGGTAAAAATGGGTGGACTCTTAAGGTCAATCCATTCTCTTTGATTTCTTCAAGTGGTCAAACGCTTTTATCAAACACATTTGTTATTAAGATTGACGCCAACAAAAAGTACGCGGAAGGAATAAAAATGGGAAATCGATTTCTTCGCACATTTTTATCGTTTGCAATTTTAATCGATGCAATTTCTTAACCATTATTGACATCACTAATAGAACTGATTGCACACTAAACGCATTATTACCCACGGGAGATTGTGGGAACGCAGAGGTAAGGCTCAGTGAACCCTTCTACCCTTTTTATTAACATCTAGCAGAACAAAAATCTAATTGAGAATAATGATCTCTATGCCTAATGATGTAAGAACGAAAGTTCCGTAACCAAATAATGACTAAGGTTTAATACATCTGAGCTTTGTAAAACCGCTTTTTGTTTCAATTTTGCCGTGACATTCATTTTGCTTCAGTCCGCTAATAACATAATACGCAAGTTCGTTTGCATTGCGGTGTACGCCGGTATTAATGCATATTTCTAGATAATTTGTATGGAATTATGAATATGAAATATGGAAATAATTATTGGATAGGTAGGATATGTACAAGGTACATATACAATATTGTCATGTGATTTTTTAGTTTCTCCTCGCTCTGATTTCATATTCGATTTAAAGTTTGATTATTCGATCTATTATCATATAACAGTGTAACGTATAACCCCTTTCATAAAAACTATTAAAAATAATAATTATTTATTTACACACAATTCTTCTTATTTGAATCCCTATCAGTATGCTTGAACCGTTTCTTTAAATAAATATTTTTTCTCTACATTATCTACAAATCATATGATTGTATTGAAACGTAAAATTTTTAATCTGTGACAACAAGTCAAATAATATTTATTATCGAAAAAAAAAATATCTTGCCAGGGGTCAACTATAAACTATGTGTCTAAATCTTAATCTAAATGTGCACTACGTTGCATAAATTCCTGTCACAACCGGTGCCTGGGAAGAGATTGCTGCTAACGATAAACCCACCTTTGCATTTTTAATTATACTGCCCCGTCCTGCAGTAGTAGCTCTATTTGCGTGCAAAAAGGTAAATAGACATGAAAATTAAATCATAATTAAAACACCGTAATAATCTAAATTTGATCTACTCGAGGGCAATTAGTATAATGTAATTCTAGAAATACCACACACGTCTTAGTCAGTTAAGGCGTTTACAAATTACGGCGAATAATGTTACTCTACCACATTACGTGATACTATATTTAGGTGTATATGAGGCACATAGGAATGAACTATATATGTGATGACTGAAAATATATTATCTAAACCCACTTCTTTAAAAACTTCGTTGTGAATAACAGTTTCTTCTCATACAAAAATCGAAATATATGTATAATCCTCTATATATTAAACAGCAATCTATATATTTTCTATTAGCTTATTTATATTTTATATATAACTTGTGATTAACAGTACCGATGCATTTTATATCCACCCAAACGTTCAGTTATTTTATGTGTAAAAAATTCCGTACAAAAACATTATCCGTTTCAGAGGTATTAGCTACGGTCGACCATTCTTTGATAATCACTAAATTACCGTTGGTCCATTCGTCCCATCTAATTCGTTTTAGATCATGTCACTCTTACCTTAGAAATACGTAAAAAACTTATTAGCTGTCAATAGGCGATACAAAATGAAGTACAGAACCTTATATGTTTGTAAAAAGTACCACCTTGAAGGGTTTTTTCTATGCTTGGTCTTTTGCGTATTGTATCAACATTAGATTTATTACAATGTGCATTATGTCTAAGTCAGTGAATCAAAAATATTGTCCAGTGTTTTTCATTTGGTTAATATTGGTACTGTTGTACTATTTTTGGGAAAATATCTACGAGAATTTTATATACAAATTGTGTGTATGATTAATTCAACCAAGAACGTCGTGATGAATCAGCTAAAACAACTTCGGTATATTTTGTATACATAAATTTTTATAACTATTATTATTTTTTTATAAAATCAAACATAAGCATCTACTTATAGTGTAACAAAAAAATCACTTATCCTAAATACAATATTATCTGCCAGTCAATGCTTCACGACAACAGTGAATCATCAAATTGATATTTATAAAGTTCGGAAGCTAACAGCTTATGTATATCATAGTTAGCTTTTTTAGGCTCTTTACGATAGTAAAACAAGAAAATTCAAGGAACAGTACAAAAAACTGGATTTACGTATACGAATTCAATTCGACCGCATAAAAGTTATAAACACGATAATAAGGCCAGCTCGTAAGTGTATCTAAATATAAGCTAGTTGCGTCGATAGCTCGCAAGGCGTCTTTTTATAAACATTTTGCTAAGACATTCATTTTTTCAGCCCAGTAATAACATAATACCCTGGTGCGTCGTACTCTGACGTTTACGTATTTCATTAAAGACTATGAATGCATGAAATTACGTTTTATGGTAATTTTTAGGAACCGGTTAGTTGTTTATTCATAAAATCTGGAGCGGTGTTCTGTTAAACAATGTCTTGCTATACCTATCTCGAACTTATTTTACTAAGATGATCCACAATTAGTATACATATGTATGTTGTACATATGAGGTGAAATGAAATAACGATGTAAAATTTACATTGCGTAAACATTCATAAGATAATATATAATGTAAAATTATTCGACAAAATCAGCAACATTTTCAAACGGTATTCAATTTAACTATCCTTTAAATATCGTGTTCACTCCAACGGAACATGGTAAACAATGATAGCACAATATTTAGTAGCCACTTAAATCAGAGTAGCTATTCAGAGAACGGTCGCTTAAAACACATTTATTTGTAGTTATCGAAAATACGAGTGGCGACCGGCGTAAACTTACGTAAAGAGGTAATAAAACAAGGAGTGCATAATTCAATGATAACAATCAGGTTTCCGTATATCTGCGGGGGTCACACGCGCACCCGCGGAAGTCACGGGTTAACAGCGAGTCATCGAATGTGTGTCAAATCATTGTGGGTCAATGGAACACTGCAGCACGCTGCGCTTTCTTGCAGCGTATTCAGATAAAATTACCTTTATACATGAGAGGACATGAAATTCGCAACGTTCCATTATGCTAAAAGCGAAACAACAGAAAGTGTTTTATTTGATTGTTTACAGTAATTTTGAAAATTAAAAATCGATTCTCGTTTTGCTTCTTACGTTTAAACCTTGAGAGAAGAGATTTTTTAACCATCCACAGATGTAATGTAGCCTCAATCGTAATCATAATCGCTAAAAATAAAATTAAAATATTCAATCTCACATCCAGATTTATTGTAACCGATTTTAAACATTTATTAAAGCGTATATTTTATATTTTATCGTTAAATAACAGAATGTTTGTCAATATTAATTTCGTTATCAATGCTAATCGCTGATAAATATGCAACACGGAGCACAGTTAGTTTACCTCAGAGATAAATTAACTTAGCGGTACGCTGTCTATGTTTAACTTTATAGATATATTCTTTATATATTATTATATCCTTGGCTTATAGGTAATACCTACTGGACACCGGAATGGACAATTTTTAATTTACTTTTTGTTGTTGTATCAATTTCTCTATTTTTCTTTTAATTGAGAACTTAAATTTTCCACTTCGTATTCCTCATTGTATGTTATGTGAATTATATACAATTTTTAAATCGTAGTTTATTGGAATACAGATGTTTTTTGCTCACTTGGGTTTTTCGACACTTTCGCATCTTTTATGTTTTATGACTTAAAAATTTTTGCCTTAATAATCATAAAAATAAAATAGAATTTTATATTCTTAACCTTTGAAGGCACAAAGAAAATAGGTCTAAAGAGAAACATACCTCGGCCGCAATTTACAAAGTTTAAAACAGTTAATCTCTAGTAATTATGATCGGGAATTGTGCTGTGAGAACAAAGACCGCTCTTGATTCAAGTGTAAAGATTTTCCACATCGGAACCACTCAAATTATAGATCCTAGATAACATAGTATTGTACCTACGTGGTTCTCATTTCTATATAGTTTAAATTTTAGGGTAATTGTCTCCATACTTAATCGTATCGCTTTTATAAAATAGGTATGTATGTATGTATTTTAATTAAGTATAAGAAACTAGAATATATAGACACTAATTTAAAGCACTTGTCTAAAATATATCTCGTATTGGCAATGTAAACAGCAGTCACCTAGCGTTAGTGTCCCGTAGTGTTATTGACGGTTACAGCTTAGCGAATATCAAAGCAAATATTGACGTAGCTTGCGCCCTATATCACAGCTTGCGCTGCGACTGACTGCTACTATTTGATAGCTCCAGATCACATATCTACATCGTAAATACTAAATTCACTCGAAACATTTCTCGTAGTAAACCAAAATAATATTTAACGTTACTTTTCTTGTTAATTTGGTTAAAATGCTGACTTAAATCAAAACTATTATCAGATTTATATCATCAAACCGTTACCCCACATTCATCAGCTAGCCTTGTGAATTTGTAAAGATAATCGGTATAAAATATACCGATAACATCTCTGATATTGTTCTCGGCAATTGCTCTGAACTGGATTATTACTTTCTTAACATGAGTCGATTCGTTTCCGAACGATATAAATCATGTTCACTGGTTTTCCTTTTATTTACATAAGAATGCCGATTTGTGAGTAGTAGTTACTGCACTGTGTCGCTTTTGATTTTAATTCAGTGTTAAATAATACGTAAAAGGGTATGAATGTTTCTAATCTGAAATCATTATTAAGATTCAATAAATGTTGATTGAAAGCGTCGGTTCTTAAGTGATTAAAGTTATTAACGATTGGACGAATTCGCCACTTTTTTCCCTATGTTTTCAATATTGCGTGGTGTAGTTAAGCGTGACGCGTCGTTTTGTCGACTACTCTTGCCGACACGGTCTACATGCGTCGAGTATCCGCCGAGTAACCCTTGGTTTCGGTTCTCAAGTTTTTTCTCGACGGAGAAAGTATTGGTTTTCTTTGACGCTCATGTTAATTTTAGTTACATCACTGCTACTGCGATCAAATATTTATTTAGGTAAACTTTTTGTTCTAAATTTTTTGTCGATTTATTTTTAGGTGGAAATTTTTAAATTTTTTCGTTAGCGGAACTGTTGTTTGAAGTCGACCGTTATGTTCGATCGTATCATCCACGCAAAAGCTATCGAGCTTCAGGAAACAATATAATACAATTACATGAATGATGCAATACAGACCATTGTTCGGAAATAAACTGAACATTCTCTCTGATCCTGTTATTTTC
>DVVJ01000158.1:0-18812 GCA_018234505.1 Junonia neildi neildi
AATTAACAATACTTTCGACCTTAGCAACGATATACTCGAATATTTTATCGTAAATCATGGTTCTTATTGTGTTGTGTATAAAAATTTGCCAACTTTATCATAGTATTTATATTGAGCTGACATCGATTTATTTTTCGTTAAATCATCCTCGTAAACAAAAGTTATCATCGTAGAGATAAGGCTGACAAACCACGGGGGTATTATATTTAAGTACATTACAATGCGAAATGATTTGGCATTGTCTTTATTATCGTTTAAACTACGTTGAAATCATCGTGGCGTTGTGTTTTCGATGACATCCATATCTCGCGCGTCATTAGCCATAATTCTTTTTGTTTCTAGCCGTCTCATGTTTGAACAGTTTTCCAATAATTTGCGCAGTTGTCTCGATGGCGTTTAATTCGCGACGCTGATGTAATCCTATAAGAATGCCCGCTGGTACAGGCGCACTCGAATTCAATTAACATTTTGACACTGAAGGGTAATAACATTGCGTATAATGAAGCTGTATAAATTCAGCGAGTGGAATTGTTTTTCGAGACCGTGAAAACTCCCACTGGAATTGGTGTACGTTTTTGACGCATGCCACCCCCGCACCCAAGGGTCTGTTGAGCCTAACACGTGTCTGACGTCACGGGGAGAAATTACCCGCGGCTCGTGACGCACTTGCTAATTTCCTGCGGTGGATCGATTACTTACGTTATCTTAGCGCCCTTTTAACGTTCAATCTTTGTAATATTATATAACATGATCATTGAAATATGCCGGGAAATGTGTTTACTATAAATCGTAAGTAATAAACTTTCGTAACCCATAAAAAATAATACCAAAACAATATAAGAACACGTGTCTCGCTTGTGACGTAACTGGGATACGGAAGCTGTTACGGTCAGCCGCGTCAGTAGCCATGAGCCGCCCGTGACCAAGGACGTTCTATCGGTTCTGATGTCACACTAACAGTAACTTATCTGAAATAAATTAAAAAATTAAAAACGCGTCATGACGTAAATGGGATACGGAAGTCAGTCAGCCGTTAGCCGTGAGGCGCCAAGACCAAGGACGGCTGACGACTTGACACCGGATACCGACCATCGATACCATATCGATCACTGATATATTAGATTTATAAGCACCGAATAGCCTTCGATAGATATAGAACAGACACGAGGCATTCAACAACAAAGTCTAATTGAAACAAAGCCATACAAATATAGGTACGATTATATTGTGTTATACAATAGAGAATTTTCCAAATTAAGTCATACGACAAGACACTTAGCGTGCAATTTCCCTTCATTATTACGTATTCATGTCATGGTAATATTTATCATGAAGGTGACACTCGCACCGCAAATGATGTAATTAACTTATAGTATTGCGAAAATATTGTATGACGTAACTTGATTAGAGGAACGGTTTTACGTTAAGACGGAAAATAGTTCATATTATGTAACAATTAGAGGTTAAAATCGCTTATCAAATCAGATACTTTAGTTTTCATTGTCCGCCCAAATAGTTCATTGATGAAATAATTCGTTCAAAAGACTAGTATTTTACGGAACATTGCACTTTAAGCAGGATTCTTTTAGTTTCCTATTTGACTTTACTTCAAATAGAAGAATTAACTTCGAAAGAACTGTCTTACGACAGGGGAATTTTTTCTATATCTGGTACTCGTACAAATTGGTAGCTGCGCTTCTAGAAATAGACTTATCGTTACAAAGTCGTAATGTATAGCAATAGCAGCGCCGAGATTGTGATTTATTAACACCGGTTTATGAGTCTCTTCAATGTGTAACACCTTCGCGTATAGAATAAATTATGTAAAATGCTATTACTATTAATGACCGACTCGGTCTCTAAGCCATGAATAAAGTATTTTGTAAGATCTCCGTATATCTGCCTATCTAATTTTGTCTCGTATTCTTTCAAAATAAGTATATAATTTTGAATTATTTCGAGATAACTATAAGAGGAAAATTTGCTAAATACTAATTACGCATCAAAAGTCAGATGAATAAAATTCGATAAACAAATCTCTTAACAGTAAATGTTTTCGTTTAATGATCGTACGTCATCTTTCGTACACGAGTGCGCAGTTTATCGCATCCTGTTACTGGGAAATGTTTGATTTGCTCGTAATGTGTTCGCCGTTTTCCTCATAATATAAAGAAAAACCGACCGGTTTCGGTTTGAAACCATTAAGATATGTATATTAAAATATCATTAAATACACGAGAATCCGGCGCGTGGCCTCCGCGTAGACCGCTGGTTCAATGTCAGTTGCGCAAGCGCCGCTCTTCCGCCTTGCGCCGCCCGACCAGGAACAGACGAACGTTCCAATTCAAATTTAACGTTTATTGCCTACAGATTAGCCTGCCATTCGTAAACAATGCCGTCTAAGCCTTTATTTTTCTACGATTCGAAAAAAAAAACGGTCGCCGAAATCGATTTCTAGAACATCCGTGAAAATGTAAACAGTGACGGAATTATATCAACGTGTCCGAGATCGGGCTGACGTCATCGCCGGACTTTGCCGTTGTTAAAATATTTAGTATCGAACCGAGATGTTTTTGCATGCGTATTATTCTCGAAATTAAAGATAGACAGCATTCATGTAATACGTGCACTTTATTATACTGTCACGCAATCTACGTGACTGAATTTCGATTATCAGTCAATTTGCGAAGTCCATATTGCGGAGAAGAGCACGCGTCGCGAGAAATTTTAAATATTTTAACTACTCGCAGCCTATTCGTATCAGATATTTTTAATTATCGTTCTTTTATATGTAATATCGTAATCTATACAATTTTAATGAAATTTCAGTTACGACATTCATTAAACGTTATGAATTTTAATCAGAAATATATTAATAATTTTATAGAACATATTTTATTGATGGAATCATATCAAAGAACGGCATTTACGTCATCATAATGATACTTCATCATCAGCTGTTATTGTACCGTTCTATTTAATTATATACCCGGCCCCGTTACATCCGGCCCTTGAGGGCTCTCGAGACAAAAGTAAAAAAATTCTAAAACCTTCCGTACGGTAATGTCAAATCAATTTAATAAGCGTGGTGTGAGTAAAATATTTTAGTACTTATTTCGATCAATGGGTTGTATTAATTGAATCGTAAGAGGGTCGTCATGACTTTGGAAAATTATATTTTTATCAGCGTTATCAGTAAACAGACGTTCAATAGTACCAATAATTTGTATCAAGTATCTCAACACGGTCAATGGTCTTGTCTTATCACGGTATTGTCAGAGACACCTAGTCAACATTTAAAGGTCATATAATCATTCTTATCGCTCAGATAACGACTTAAGGTCGACTTATGCCGCAACTACGTGATTCTTACCCTTCAGTAATTATGAATAGTCGGTTGAACTTCAAAAGTGATCGATATAGGAGTCGACGGGAAAATAAAAGTCAAGGTGTTTTTACACGGATCTATGAAATTCCGTATCGGGTTAATCTTTTAAAGATTACCTGAACGACGACAAAGCGTACGTTTTTCGAACTCGCCAATTGTAAAGATTCGTTGAACAGATGTTCCAGTATACAAATACAGCATTGTATAGTCTCCTACGCATGATGTATTTTTCGGGCTCTTTATCAAAATGATGACGCGATAGAATAGAAACGTCCATTGTGCAAAGAAGTCCTTTTCACGAGCAAGAAAAGCACCTATTCTTGAGACACAATGTGATGCACATGCGATGTCTACCTGCGAAACGCACGTGTTCAAAATTCGCATTCTGTGCACACATTAAATGAGTGACTATTGTTGTGTTTGCCGTCTCGTATTAAACCAGATATTTTATAGCACAAGGTGTCTTTTACTTCGTTTTAAGAACAAGTTCAGAGCCGATCGTAAATCTGATTCACAAAGAGCTTTACAGTCAACATATTCTCGACTTTAAAGTGAATTTAATTTTTAAATTCAACCGATAAAAATTGTTTGGTACACTTGCAAAAGAAGCAAATTATTTCATCATGTTATAATGAGATACGTACATATTTAATTTTATTACTCGATGTAAGAAAACTAAATAATTAAGTGGAAAATATCTTGATAGATATGGGTAACAGAGGACAAACCTTAGGTCTTTATGTGCGTAAATGACAACTCTATCAGAGTGCATACAGTCCCGACATTCGATACCGCGTAAGGTCAACAATGTTTCGTTACTATCGCAGCGAATGTTTATTCAAATGCATGTATAACCAGTCTTAAAGTTTGACTTTCGACATATGCTACGAGGTCAATATTTGTCATTTTTTCGATAGTTCTTTTCTTTGTTGCTTTGACTGCTCGACTTTTTTGAAAGCTCATATTACATTACGAAGGAAGCTCTGAACGCAAACGCCCTGTTCTCTAAAAACGTAAAATAGGTAAAAACGTATCAGATCGTAATTATTCCCCGCATTCGCACGGAAAACAATTGAAAATTCTGCTCAATAAATACGCCGGCAGGATATTACGCGATCAAAGTAAATTGCTTTTGCTGTTATTAATTTTGATAACTGGGATTCGATTCGTTTCTCTCTTTTGTAACAAAGGGAAACCATCGTATTTAATTTACTGTAGTCACACAGCAAAACAAAGCATCGTCGATAGCGTGAAAATTGAATTTCCAATCGATACGAGCGAGCTACGATTTAATTTCGTGATGATATATATATTTTTTTATAGGGACATGTGCCCGGCCATCTGTTCGGTCAGATTAGGAATAGTTTTTTCTGGTTTCTCGTCTAAAACATGCTATCATCTGAAAAAATGACACGTAGCACATGGCGCGGCAACCTATGCATCTACCTGCTTTTGTTCCCGCAGCAATTGTTCGCGAACATCTGCCGCCGCCTGCGCATCGCGGCGAGCCTGCGCGCTCCTGAATGACTCCTGACGCTTATGTAAATGTCCTTTACATAATTGATGATTTTCTTTTTTCTTATCCTTTAAACATCTTGGATAAAGTATGAAATTTAATTATACAAATATGAGGTCGTCGAGTCGAAGGTCCTACGTTTATTTATTTGGTTGCACAAGTTTTCAGTTGCATCAGTCCCGAGTACTGCGGCGGTGCGACTGCTGTACATGTAACATGAAAATAATTTAATATTTCAATTTTAATAAATATTTATTTCCACAATTATAACACTGTAATTCTAAATCATTCCGTTTCTCAATAGAGGTTAAATGTAATTAATTCAATTGAAATCATTAAATTTCAATTCGCAAATTTAATATAATTCCATCGAAATGGAGTAATGTATACGACCATTATACACAAATCTGAGGTCTATTTCTTACATAATTCGTTCGAGGTCAGATTGCATTGCTAAAACTAAAACTCGTTCAACCATTATAATATATTTTAATAGCACTCATAAATAAATCGTTATTAAATAGCGAGATTCTTGGGCAATAAAACAGTTCCATTTAGAATAGGAGCATATTCGTGTTGAAGTGCTCTCCAGCGGTGACAATGAGCTTTGTGTGTAAAACAAAAGAATCGAATAGTCGACGTTTTACGATAGAAACAATTAATCGAGTGGTCCGGACGCTGCGATGCGAGTTGCGAAACAATCGGCCGTGTAGTTGCCAAACGGTTGTGTGCTACCGCTTTTGTAATACATCTGGATCGTTTTGAAACTTATTAACCTGTTTGTTTTGCGCTCAATTTTTGGTACTCGTAAGTTTCAAAAGCTTCTCAAAGGACGGTTCCATTGTATTCGGCCATTAGTGCCGGGACAAAGGGCCCAGCGATCGAGTTACTTTTGTTTTGCTGGACGCTAATTAAACAAAGGACATCTTCTCCTTTGTGTAAACTTTTCGTAATTGTCGCTGGCAGGTGAATGAAATGCGACATTTCTAAATGAACATAAAGTTGTCCTCGGAATAGAAATCGGGGTCCATTCATCATTTCTCATTTTTGAATTTGCAGACAGCTCGTCGCCATTAACTGTTGTCTGAAATGGTTGGAGGTGTAAGAGGCAAATGCAGCGGAACCGAAGCGTGCAGTTAGTTCACAGTAACAAGCGCTCGGTTTTGGAGCGGTGTTTTGCCGCAACAAATCCTTGATGGAACCTTAACCCACTTGGATTATTACACGCCGACACCGGACGCCGAGAGCTCTGCAACCGTTTATTTTTTAATTTTGTCACTTATGTTGGTATTGTATCGAAATATATTTTGTTGTGTAGTTTTCAAAAAATATATTATACCAAAAGGTCAGTCGGGCGTGATAGAACAAACTATAGACGAAATTTTGCCTTTTAAGAAAAAAAAATATTGACAGTATAAAATGTACTACAGAAATTGACGTTTTAAATACCATGGCGAACGCAGGTGCATCTGCTACGTGGCTTAACGATACACCTTTCGAAGTACTAACCGACATTTTCAAACTTGAAGTACGTAATCATACCTACATAGTTGACGGTTTAAAATGAATTAACTAATAGCGTATGAATTCATCAACATAATGAGCACATTCAGCAACAATGATATCACCAGTTATGAAAGATAGCGCTGACGCGTCTCTCGATTTATCGAATAATTCCTTGATTGACGTAAACGAAGCCGCGCGTTCGTGCCAAAGATGTTTTTTACCGTGGCCTAGTGAGCCAATATGCCAATGTCAAAGCTGTCATAAACAGCCTTTGTGTTGCAGTCGAGTGTTTAATGAGTTTCGATGTGAAAAATATGAATGCCCGCCTTGCGCTCCGTCGGTTTGCATTATTGTTCTACGTGATTATCATTGTAGACGTTTGTTAGCTTAGCATTATTGTGTAGCGCAGTCGAGGCGGTAAGAATATGTGTAAATCAGTCGGAGGCATGTGTATCATCGCCGGCAGTTGCAGCGGACGGGCGTGACGCTCGGATACTGGGTCAAGTACAGCGGTGCTTGCCATTCATTGTCAACGCGCCGCCCGCGCCCGCCCGCACCGCAACACACGCTGAACTTGACACATCCACACTTAAACACGTTTTTACCTATTTCTAAGGTCGAACCTTAACATTTTATGAATCGACGTCGCCGCTTTTCCACAATTCGCACATTACATCAGGCTCATAATCGCAACAAACGAGTGTGACAACACTCGTTACCTAACCGCCGGTTGCGATCCCGGCAGCTTGATGTAACACGAGCAATGATAACATACCTCCCTTGCTAGGTGTTGTCGATTCCACTTCGCAATTTTCTACGCGAACTGTATTATATCATACGAACTCTCTAGTGCAAAATATACGAGAGTGTGAGAGCGTGGGGTCGTCGCCCGCCGGCCGCTAGAGCCTTTGCGGACTCGAATGATATACGGCTAATAGTCGAGTACATTCACCGCGTTAGAAAACCTACATCAGTTCCGCACTTTCTTTATTGCATCACCGCAATGTGCCGTTTTGCCCGCACTCTTCCGAGGCGGCTTGTGCAAGCGCTGGGCCGACATCGACATCGCATTCAAAGTGCGTCGTTGATTCTAATTTCAAAATCGAATTCTTCACCTAATCTTTTGTTCGGTCGCTGCGTAATCGTTCGATTCAGTCTAATTTTTGTGTACTTTCTTCGTTGCATCACGCTCTTTGTTTCGCTCCCCCGGCTATGACAGGTGAAGTTTCGCAAGTTCACTGACCCCTTCCCCACCGCGCATCCGCAGCGAGATGCCCGGGATCGTGATATAATGAGTCGCGGCTCGATCTGTTGCCTCTTAGAATTACCATTTCCGCACTTTCCAAGTTACGTCACTGCGTGTAGTAAAAAATAATCGCGAGGTGAACGACCGAGTTCGAAGACCGCCTCTCCTTAAATCATCGAGCCGATCATTGCTTTGGCATCCGTAGAGCGTTGATCCTTTATGATCTCATCTTGACCGTATGAGATGTCAGCGATAAAACGTACTACGCATTAAAATTAAAATTCCCATAGATAGTATTGAGGTGCGAATGCCATCAGACCGCCGATCGGCTAGTATCATTTCGCTGAACGGTACAAGTCGAGAAAGTACCGCTGTTCCGTGTTCCACATACACTGTTAGCATTTCTCCGACAGCATTCCACGTCATACGATGTAAGGCTTATCAAAATTATATTCCCTTATCTACATCTGCGCATTGCAAAGGGCATTGTTCAGAATCCCACAACACTAACACGAACAAATCATATTCGATTCACGTTCTCGATTCACACAATCGTACGGTGTTTGAAATTCTCAACGGAGGCCTATGAACTTTCGTGTTTTGAACGAAAGACATTCCTAGTTGTTATAGCGTCTATTACAAGCTCATAAAATGGGACGAGACGTCGATATATCGATACGCATATCGACATAGCGATACGGTTATTATTGGATATAAACTAGACTAGCCATAACGATATAACAGGTTGTCATCATCAGAACGAGGCTCATTTAAAAAGAAAACAACATATAAAATAATTCACGAACTTGTATGAGTATGTTGGGTACTCGCACTTTTATGGAGGTCCTGTGTTGACGTAATCAGTTATGGTATGATGGATAACTGGGCTTAAGTGATTGATTTTAAGGAAAACCAATAAAGGAACTCGTTTCGCGTCGGGTCCCTGTTTCCGCGTTTCAGCGAGCTAACGGTAAAAACGGGTTTCCGATCCGCGGTATTTATTTTGTTTTGAATCGCGATAACAAGTTTATTTACAAACGCGAATTGTTTATTCGACTCAATCACCTCCCGTACACGAGTATTACAATTTCCCTGGTATTATTTGAGCACGTAATTCCCCGGTTTTACCGCTCTTTGTATTAGCTGTAAAGGGGTTTTATAGGCCGGACTAGAAATAGCTATAATTGTTCGAGGAATTTGTGTTACAATAGGATTGGTAATACATTGCTAGTTTTGTACTTTAGCAGTATAAGGCACGGTGTTAATCATGAAGTAATGTACGACGTGAAATTCGTTGTGGTTGTGTTTGTTTGTGTTAGCAGTAGTGAGGTTTCGTGTCTTATCGATGCGAGCTGCCGACGTCATTGGGGTCGTACGTACTTGTTCCTGCGTTTAATAAACTATTGTCCCGCTTCGATGAGGTCTGAGATAATCATCTCTACTTGTAGACGTACTAACTGTACTGTTGTTAGTTTCAATTTAACTTATCGAAACGAAAGGTATGTTTTGCGGTTGATTTATATCTTAAGATATTATCAACAGCGAGATAAGGACACTTGATAACATTACTGATATAATTTGCTCATTGTTATCGTATTTGCGCTTATGCAAATTCATCTTACGCCTCCATTATCAGATCTAATTTCTATATAACTTTTTATACTATATTAGTAATAAAAAATAATAACCAGTTACGAGCAAAAGGATGACGACAGTTATGTATGTAACATTCGCAAGAGCAGCTGCCGTGTTGTTTTGTAAAAACACCAGTTAAAGTAGGTATGAGCTCACTATCGCAAACTATATCGAAACTCGTCTCGGCCCAAGTGGTTCCAGTCTAGAGACTATAAATAATTTAATTTATGCGCTCACGCACTGCCCGGCATCGCAAGCACCCAATATTACCATATCAATACAAACAAATAACCATTTCTAATAACAAAATATTTAGAATCATATTTTCGCAACTAACGCCGATGATAACTCAGTTCGTGGTTTGGGCAAACAACTTGGCCGTCATTACAAAATATTTGACTATCGTATCGATGCCGGCCGATCAAATAAACAACTGGTGAAATTATGTCGAAGTTTAGACGATAAGGCGCTAGTGAAATGTTGATAATCACGATAAATGTATCTGTTGTAATTTCACGCGTGGCTGACGCTTTGTACCAACTTTACGCTCAAAATTAAACCACAATTTAAAACGGAGGACTGAATCCTGATGAGGAAAATATATTAGGAATTATGTTACCAGAATGAACTTTATAATAGTGTTGCCAGCCCTTCACGCACCTATCATGCTGTGATATAAATATGGCGGCGCAATGAATAAGTTTCGAACCGACAGAGATTAAACCTATTTGTCGTCCCACGCGTTTCTGCAACCACGAGGCAAATGTTATTTCGTAAGTTAAATCGCAACATCGCTTTTGCGTTTTCGAAACTCCTGCGTCATCCCAGAGCTTTTTGTATTTACATCGAGTAAATTGGCATTGTCTTAAAATATTATGTCAATATCGTTATGTAAAGGAACAATTGCTTAAGCGACATAAGTAAAATATGATAAAATACATAAGTTGTGATTTATATTATCGTTGCCAAGTTAATGTAATTTTTAAGGCGCGGTGGCACGCCCACCATAGGACAATTGTTCGATTGTTTCGTCTTGTGCAAACATTATGAAACAGAGCGCAAGGAGTAGTGTTAGCTTTAACACACGCGGTCCGTTTTGCAAATCTTTTGTACTGTTACAAAATGTGCAAGGATTACTCAAAGGCACCGTGACACGGAGCGCCTTGGCCCGTCCCCAGAATATTAATCATCGAACAATCACTCATTGTCACACTTATTATATTTACTCATCTTCAAATCAGTCATACCAAAAAAATGTATAACTGTTACAGTGAAAATATAACATTTTCCTCATCTTCAATTCCAATAAATAATTAAAATCCTATCTGTAACTAAACGCTAGCAATCCAAGGAATTGCCCAGTCCGCAACATCGCTCGTTATATCGCAAGCTCTTGCGTCGAAATCTGCAAGACTAACTTTAATGATTTATTATCGTTCTGATTCCTTCGCTCGCTCCGAATTTGCAAATCGACGCTTCGCAATACGCTAGGAAGGTGCACGTCGAATGTTTCGCGTTTCCGACTTACAATAAGGCGGAAACGTTTGCAGGGCGGAACAATCGTCTATTCCGGCTGCGTATGAGCCGCGGCGGAAACTGCTCAGGCGCTCGCGGATGTGGATTTACTCCTTTATTTATCGACCGATCTAGACCGCATCTGTCGAGCGACAAACATATACAGCTGCCCTTTATGGTATTCTCGTTACGGCGACCTCCACAAATAAGAGTGCCGGGCACGCGCACCTGTCGCCAGGTGTCCCCGCTCCGATCGGCTCCAAGTGTAGGTGGGTACGATTGGAGCATAATTTTATTCCTCTCACGGCAGCGTTATGCAGCTAATGCGAGAGATATCTTCAAAGAGAAACACTATCACACGAGCGTTACGCTTTTTTACACACATCTCTCGTAATGCGTTGTGTGATCATCAGCGTTGTGGGAGCATCGGCTTTTTAATGTGTTTCACAACAGTTAGAAAAGTTGATTGTAAACGTAACAACGAGTTATGAAAGATAACATTTAAACCAGTGTACGGTTTACCTGCGCAATTTCTTCGCGTAACATCCCGCTCAACAGAATTCCTGCCGGAGTTATGCGATAACGTGATATGGATCGTTAGTTGCGTTCGCTTTGAGAGTGTCTTTTAATGATCCCTAAAGATGAAAAAATGGATACGCGATATGGCATTTTTTTCGCGGCCCCATGGCTTCACGAGGCCCACATACATAGTTTTGTCGGTCAGAGAAAGTATTTCGACACGGATAGCTGTAGCATAGACTCTACATATCAGAGGAGTCAATGAACGGAAGTAATTCACGCGTTGTGACATTAGGCCGAACGTTTATCGCGGCTTGCGTAAGTGCCTACTTACTCAATTCATGCGTACGCTATCTTATATATTAAACTCCACTACCGTATGTAGTGTAGAAAACTTAAATTTAGATGTCACAACTATTTATTTTGAACAAGTCATCGAGGCTTCTAAACCTCAAGTGCACTTTCTACGGAGGTTCTTTCTCCGTTCCGCCGGCGAGCGATTGCAAAACGGAGAGGTCGCGCTTTCTTCGTTCGCGACGCCGGAGAAATTCTTGCGACACGCCGCCTCGTACACCGACCCCGCGCTAGAAAGCCGACCGCTCACCGGAATTAACACTCGCGACCACGTAACGGTGTAATTGCAACGATTCGAGACGGGAGGGAGATCAATGAGAATTTGGATTCTTTTTGCGGGCACATTCCGGACGCTTTCTTTCGTTGCGCAATTTTCGCGTAATAGAAGTCGGGGTCGTCGAACGGGCGTTTCGTAAATGTCGCAGCGTGGAGCGAGATGACATCGTGCAATTGGCCAATTACACGTCGGTTACTAGCATTTGCGCAACGGGCTCTGGAGTGGCGCCCGTTCCGCAGTCTCCGGAGTTGCAACACGGGATTATTTCGGCGCCTTGGACCGCCGCCCGGACTTGCAACATGCCATATCGCAACGCCTCATAATCCATTGTGAGCTGTGACATGCGTCCAGCGAGCGAACGCCTCCCGCTTGCCAAATACGGTTCATATTGCTATAGTCCGCTGCGCTACTCGATCTTCTTACTGCGATAAATGTCATCGGTGTGTCGACGCATGTTCCCCGGCTCATTGCCGCCGCATTCGATTTTAAAACTAAAACAATTTTGCAACCGATGTTCACATTAGCGTTTTCGCAAGCAGCCCAGCGCTTGGTTTCAAAACTTACGCCTTGCGTTATCGCGGCTCCGATAAAGCGAGCCATGCCACAGCCTGTGCGGTTTTGAGACCTAAATTGTGCCGTTGATATGGACGAAATGCAGTTATCGGGAAACCTTATTTATACAACATGGGAATATTGAATAACATAATTTCACAATGTTTCCCAATTTTGCAGTACTACAAGTTTATAATAAAGCATGGAGTGTAGATAAGTAGCGGCTATCCCTTCACAATAGAATGTTATCACAGTCGAACACCATGTCGGTAGTGGGAACGAGCGCGATTGCTCAATGCGCTGGCCGTGTGTAATTGGGCAGAGTCGGGATGGTTTCCCAATTTATCCCGGCTTCTCCGCGTCTATGTGGCAACGCGCTTGCGACACCACGTGCTCCTACAATGCGGGTTACGAAAACCTATGACTAACTATCGTCGCTGGGCACGGAACTATCGATACGGAGAGCAAACGAATTATGAATCGCTGACGAAGTATTAAGTATAATGTTTCGCAAGACGCGCGTTCGACGCATCGAGACGGTTTTGTGTACGGTCGCACACAAAGCGTTAGCCATCATTGCGCAAGCGTTCGTCATAGCGATATAAAGTCGAGCAGGAAGTGCATGCATGTGTGCTGCATCTGTGCCGCGGCTGCCATTGTTTGTTACGAAACTGTCAGGGTTGAGTTGAGCAATGACGGTCATTGCGAAACTTGCGCCGGCGCATCCCGCTAATTGTGGGCGATCTCCCACACTATATTTCATAACATTCACGTATCAATAAACTAATACTTATATAATGCTACGACTGTTCCAACGATACGGATGCAACAGAATAATGCATTTTAATAAATAAAATAATTGCAAATTTCGTAAGATTAAGATGATCATTGTCGACGCTAGGTCGAACCGACCAAGGCTAAGGCGTTAGAGTACACGACCATACATCGTTCATAATTTAAACGAAACGCTTATTAGTTAATATTATTGCAACGTATACGTGACTCAATATACCGAGTTTACGTTGTCGTAACATGTTTGTGCTTAGAGTCGTCACGATCCCATTTAAAAATAAATATCATGAAGAAACAAAACAACATAATGCCACTGCCAAGATCTATAAGCTGAGAATCTAGACCAAAAACCACAATTTAGTTGTACTTTTCACCAAATCGAAGTGTGCAAGTGACCTCGCATGTGGAGCAATGGCAGGGCAGGTCTAGCGGAGCCAGCAGCGATGCTGTCCTTTCGCGGTCCGCGTCCGCAACCGAGAATCCTTCGAGGCCACGCTGCGCCCGCGCCGCTCCGAACACGCTCGGAAATCCGGCCAACCTTCCGACCGGCTTACGACACCGTGTAACTTATTTACACGTTGCGAAATACGAATCGATTGCAACTGCAGACATCGCACTTTAGCCTTGCTGTAAGGGATTTAATTAGGATCATTGCGCAGTCGCCTAAAACGGATACGAGGACTCCCGCTCCGCTCACTGTCGAAAAAGGGTAATGACGTCAATCTGCGCTTGTTTCCCTCGATTTCATAGAAATATCGAACTTCTATCGGTCGAAAAATAAGATATAAAATATAACATAATACTAGTAGTAACTAAAAAACAAAGAATTTAAATTTTATTTGACATATCTCTGTATCTGTAACGTAGCTAAGTTTGTATCATTGCGCGCTCATTTCGCGCGCTAAACGAATTGCGACACATATAACGAGAGTAACCTTTAGTTAGAGCGGCGCTCCATATTGTCACGATCGATTCATAAATATGTATGTTAATCATAAATCACTATCTCCTTATCTCGCTTCTCAAATTATCGCGGCGTTGCGTTATGTTAATCGCCGGGCCTTCGCACAACGGTTGTGTGTACGTCAGCGCTGGTGACTCGCTATTTGTTAAGCAGTTGAAACCGCAACTTGCGGGTTTTGTAACTGCGCTTTGAGCAAACTTGATATTTATTACAGTCTTCGGAGTCCACGCGTAATTATTACAATATATTTCTTAAGTAGCGGCGGGACTACCTAATTCCAGGTAGCCGACGATGATAACCTGAAACCCTTCTTAAAAATCATCCAAGTCTCCCCGCAAGCTATTATTAGAACGGTTCGAGTATCGCGTGCATCGACTTCTTTAGACTCCTCCATGGCTGCACATATGCACCTGCCTGACCATAATATCTGAAATTAACATATCGTGACTGAATACTACTTATGTTGCTACAAGTTCCTGTGGGTAAGCCGAAAAGTCAAACAGAAATGCCGAAAAACTATAAAATTGGTAAAGTATGAATGGAAGGCATTATTCGTTCAACTGAGTAAATATTAGAGGTTCGACGGCACTCCCCTGGGAACGAACGCCCGGCCCGCGGACACTGTACCCTTTCCATATCTACATTATTCATAATCTACAAAACGGTGTACTGTTTCGAACTGTGCATTTAATGCATTTCGAAACGATGCGGCGGCTGTGAAATACGAGGTCGCTGTGCGCCCAAAGCCCGTGATGTGATGAAACAAAACCTATTGCGTCATCGAACAGCTTTATGGTTCGCCATGTAATTATTTACATGATATTACAGTTGCATACGCGGCGAAATCCCTGAATGAGAAAATTATTTTGCAACGATCGCGAGAGCCCTCCGCTTTAATGTACAGTGCTTTAATAATTAGTCGCACGCGCGAACCGCTAATAGTAGCCGGTCAAAGGATCGCTCACAAAGGGATCCATTACGGCCGAGCGCCTCGCGACGGTATGGATATTATATCGCTAACAACCTAACATTCGCGATTTATTTGGGTCACCGGTCAATGCACGTCAAATGCAGTTGACCCGACAATATAACGGGTTAAACGGACCTTCGCCTGATAAGAATGTATAACGAGACGACTATTTAATATGAATGCATTATTTATGTGTACGTTTCTCTTGTTTCAGGACGACGCTAAAGCTAGAATCGTTGGAAGATGCCGTCGTTTTAGACGACCCCGAAGAAGATCTTCTCCAAGATAAGAGAGGGTGTCCAGCGTACGTGTCGCCCGAGATCCTCCGAGCCCATCGGACGTACTCCGGCAGAGCCGCCGACATGTGGTCACTCGGCGTCATACTGTACACCATGCTCGTCGGAAGGTGCGTATCTAATTATTAAACTAGACTAAACGGCCGAGCATTCCGATCGGCCAATTATCTCATTCATTAAAACATTTAGGTTAGTCGCAATTAAATGCGCATAAATAAAACGTAGGGCAGTGGGGTGGGCGTCTTCACCTGCTTAGCGTGGGACTTACCGTTTTTAGAGATCACAATGTAAGGGTCGCGGCGACCGTTGGCGACATACAGGGATGATCACCTGTCGGCCGTTACGCGCCAACGGCTAGCAATTATATCACCCACATATATAAATGAGTCTCGTGAAATCTTCGCCGCACCTGCCGCGGTCATGTGGCGAAGACGTTGTTCCCGCCCCGGACCGGCCGCCCTCGTCCGCACCTGCCGTTCGCGATCCTTTGTTTTCTACTTTTTCGGGCCCGCGCACCCGTAATTTAAATTCGAAACTCGGGATTTCGCCGCAATCGCCGCATCACCTGTCGCCTGAAGGGTTCCAGCGCTCTTACCTGGCTTTTCGAGTTTTTGTTTCGCGCATCTGCCCACTCCGAACGACAGTCATTAATTTTAACTTTGCTTTAAAAAAAAAAACTCGACCATTTGTTCTAATGTGGATTCTAATGAACCCATCTTATCTCGGAACATCGATAAGATCTGTCTCTAACCATTTTTTTGGTCGGATTTTTATCTTTTTTTGCCTAGCTAATATATCTTTTCCGTCTTTGCAGGTATCCCTTTAACGACTCGGAGCACGCATCATTGTTCGCGAAGATCTCCCGCGGCTACTTCGTGGTGCCGGAGTGCTTGTCGTCTAGAGGCAAGTGTCTGATCCGTTCGTTGCTGCGGCGGGAGGCGTGCGAGCGGCTGAGTGCGCGCGATGTGTTGCGGCACCCCTGGCTGGCGCGCGACCCGCGCAACGAGCTGCCGCCGCGAGCCGCCGCCTCGCACGACCGGCTCGTGCCCGACGTGCAGATGGACGACGACTACGTCTAACACCGAACCCCAAACTGGTGCTGGCATCAGTTCGCATCGCATCATCCTCCAATAGCACAACCGGGTCGGCATTCGCGAAGACTAACGTTTGTCGTGTAAATAGATCGATGAATCTACGTAAGCTTCTCATGTTATACGTTGTCTCCGTGACGAATGACGACCCTCCCGGTCCCTGCGTGTACCGACCGAAGTTTTCATTTAATTATAATCCGGCCTAATTCCGTGTAAGCTTGCGGTTGCTGACTGAAATGTCGGATATTCCGCGCTCCGTCGATGTTTAGATTTCAGCGAGTAGTATCCCAAGCCAAATAAAGGTCTCTGACGAGATTTTAATTTAGTGATTACGTGACGGGCGACGGCGGCTGGTCCGTTTCCGTCCGTCCGCTTAATTTATGAAGTAGAACCGAACTGTACCACAATAAGAATCGCATAATCCGACATGTGCGAAACGTTAACTTTTTAATGGTGTTTTCAGTTTTATGCGGCTTTTATTGGCGTTACGTGTCGGCTTTTACAGCTGTGGTATATATAACGTTCGTAATGACAGAATAAGTGAGACTGATATCGCGTTTTTGTGATCTAACTATGAAATATTAAGCGATCCATCTCGTTTCGTATGTGTGGCCCTTCAGACCACTCGTTGTCCGAGCTTCGTGTGTACGAGGCGTTCTGTTAACTACTGCGGTAATTCCTGTTGAGCCGTTAATCGTAACAATTTCACTTCAATATAGATGGGTATATTGCTCTGAAATTGTGGCTATAGTTTAAGGTGAACTACCTAGGTGTGTATATTTTGTATTTATATGAAAAAGAATTAAATTTATATCGTGTAATTGTGATCTCCACCGATGTTATTTAGCGATTACTTGATTGCCATTATGTCGCTGTACGGAAGAGAATATCTTTCGTCCGCGACGATCAGTTGCTTCCATCATAGAGTTATTATATTTGATTTTTGGTTATTTCTATATCATGATTATGTATTCGGCATATATACGTGTGAATTGATTATTTTGTTATTATCTTTATCGATCAAAATTATGTTATTCGCATCACCATGTACCGAATAAGATCGTAGTTTGGTTATGTGCCATTTATTTAATTTTAATTAATTTATTCGTTGTTGTAATTGACGGTGTGACGGCGGCACTTCTTCCTAATATTTAATTATACCATTTGGTACTTGGTGTTGAGTTGAAATCGATTTTAAATTTGAAATCAATATTTTTTTTTTATATAAAAATCGAATCGTTCCAAAAAATCGATAATGTTACCATGATTATCAAAATTGTTGTTTTTATTTTTAATTTTCAGTCTTGTTGCATTGTATCTTTTTGAATTCCTGTTTGATCTTTCATACAATTGAAAGTGAATTCGATGTAGTCAAGTCTTTCAATTTTGAAAGCGTACTGTACAATAGTAGTTAACTGTAAAATATACTATTAATACATTAATTTATACAAACTGTAAATAAGCTAAGATATAATAAGGTTATCAAAAAAAGGAAGAAATGATAGAGGGAATAAAATAATTTAGAAAACTACACTGCACTTTTATTATACAACCCTAAACCCTACAATTTGCTATATTACGTACCAAATTAGTAATGACCCACCTATATAATCGTAGCTAGAAAATATTTAAAACTTCTTACGGGACATTTTAAATAAAAAAATTAAAGAGTAAAATTATTTTTCACATATAAAATTTTATTAACAAAAAAAAGAATAGAAGTATTTTTTTTATTTTCATTGTAAATGAGGAAAATAATTTTAGGTATAATTCATTATTGACTCAACTGTTTTTCGATATGTTAGAATCACAATACAATCAATGACTTAATGAATAACACACGCAGCACGCAAAGGTTGCGGGTTCAATTCCGGTTTGGCTCGTCCTTGTTTTAGAAATGTGTATGTATGAGATTTAAACATTTGGACATTAATTACGGAATTAGACAACAATGCTAATTAAAGAATCAGCGTTAAAAAGGCACGTGATTTAAAAACTCTTCAATTCTAAAACTATTTAATATTTATTTTATATTTTACAAGTCATCTATACATATAAAATGCTTTGTCCTAAATGACTGACTGGCGGATCACCGCACAGCCCAAACCGCTGGTCAGGGTGATGAAGCTACGTAGACTAGAATGAAACTATGGCACTTGAGCTAGCGTGAATTGGTACGCCTGCTTTTTTT